>OZ018321.1:53584548-53764548 GCA_963969495.1 Ceratothoa steindachneri | reverse complement strand
TAATATTTATCATCAAGGTATTTTTCTTCAGTTTCTGTAATATTTAGAATTATGGTGTTTTTCATCGTTCATCGCTTCTATATATTGACGATGTTACTGGAGTCAAGAGGATGTTCATTTTAGTCTCAGAAGAGGCGCCAGAATTTTGGGACCGTATTTTTCTGAATATTAATGTGATTATATTTTGGAATAGAATCGCTTGTTTGTCTCTTTCTGAATGTTAAAGTTTAACATATATCTAATCATTATATGGTCAGTGATTTGGATTTTATCGATGAATTGGAAATTAGTTAAGGTTATTACTTTTGTCGATCAGCATGGAACCAATTCTATTTTATATATCCTAGTTTAGGTTGATTCATTTTGAACACAATGTTTTGTAAATTTTGATTGTATCAATTACTTTTAAATCTAAATCAAAGAGACTGGAATTTTTATTTAAGTTATCAATGAAATTTATACAACAAATTCCGAACTTTGTCGGGATAAGGTTTTGCTAAATTTTGACATGGAACTGGCACTGAACCTATTATTACATTATCAAATGTGAACATGTCTACAAACAGGGCACTCTGTACGTTATAATTCCGTAGCATTCAGCAGGATTATCTGTGTCATCAGAAAGGTGCCCTTGATGAGCTCTCTCATTTAAGGAGATTCAAATATAACTACCTTCAGTTTTTCCATGCTGACTCGTAGAAATTTCTGACGGAGGAAAATAAATCCTCCAGCTTCTCTGTCAATTGACTTGACAAAGTTCCTTATCAAACCAAGTTCGATGTACAGAGATGGAGGCGTCTAAACCTACTGCTATTCCTTCTATAGGGAGACCCTTTTCAAATGGGTGAAAACTGTAGTAATCCTAGACCTAAGATCCAACTAGGCCGTGCAGTGGGATTTGATGGTCTATCTTTCCACTGGCCCACACGCATAAAATTTCCGACCGTTTTAGTCTGAAGAGTTAGGAGACCAGATCTTCAATGTGACGTGGCTAAAGAAATTGTCCTACAACCGAAACTAGGCCTTTCTGCTTGTGTGGCATGATGCGGACTCCTGCTGTCATATCTAAATCCTTTTTAACGAAAGATTCCTGAATTCAGACAAACACCTAGTACTCTACGCATTGATTTAACATTCAGGGGAGAAAAAGGAAGGTATAAACTGTCCCTCGGTACTGAACACCCTCAGTACCACGATGGGGACGGTCTATATGGTCTTCATGTTTCTGATTAAATTTTAGAGGGGACTATGAAGCCATCTGTATTTTTGAGAGTACACTAACTGCCTTAGGATAAATTCCTCTTGTCTCAGAAGAACTAAGGAATTCCAGGCTTGAGGGGATGCTTCAGTTTGTTCAAAGCTTACCAGCACATTTATGTTTCTTTTCCTTGATCTTCTGCGACAGAAATTGGCTCTTTATCATCTTCTGAGAAGTAGCGGATGTCATTATGCTGTAGTTGCCTAATAAGCGACTATAACACTCTCTTGTCCCTAGCTATAGATCTCAATGAACTCCTAAACTTGTCCTGTTTAGTAGTCTTCTAAGAAATAATGCCTATAAATTTTCTTTACACTTAGTCAACACCATACTGCTATCTTGAGGAAGTGAAAAGTCTTTTGAAAATGATTATTATTTGGCTTAGTTAGGGACTAATTCAAATAATTCTGTTTATTTGGCACGACCTTCAGGTAAGCGTGATATTTATCACTCAAAATTATGTTATTGCATACTAATTGTTTATCATCCTCATTTCTTTAACTCTTAGGAAAATTATAACCTTCCTTGCTCATCCTGCATTGAGATTGCTTCCTTTATTCTTTGTATTTCTTCTTTTATTCTTTTTACGTATCCGCCATCTAATATTCTTATTCTTCCCTTCTACCTTTTCGTTCTTCCGCTGGAATTTGATTTTCTTAAGAATCAGTCGTTTTTCACATCCTGGAAACAAAAAAGTGTATTCTAACAATTATTTAATGCTTAGACTATGACAAAAAAAATTATGCTATAAGATTAACTGACTAATATTCAATTGAATCACAAGAGGAAGTCTAAGTATGCCAAGAAATTTGACGAGAAATTCAAAAAGCTAAGATTTGAAAAAAAAATTTCAAAAAAAAAAAAAAAAAAAATCCAAATGCCTATTATAAGTATATGAGAAGCAAATTAAACGTGAAGGATAGTGTAGGACCACTAATAGCAGATTAGGGTGAGACTATCTCAGATTCAGTGGCAATGGAAAATAAATTAATCAAATATTTTTCATATCTATTTACAGAATAAAATACCCATAATATAGCACAGACCATTAAAATGTACTAAAGTAAAAAACAACTGAGAGTATAGATCTGAGCTCACAAAACATTGAAAAACGCTTAGTGATCTTGATCCTAAAAAATCTCCATGTAATGTTGGAATTTATAGTGACGCTCAAAAGTTTAAGGAAAGTAATAGTTCAGCCACTAGGTTTAATTTTTAATCAAAGTTTCACTTTCAATAAAATCTCAGATGATTAGAATGAAGCCTATGGAACACCAATTTATAAGAGAACAAAATCAGGCAGCAAAAGTTATATTAAGACATACTGACCTATCAGCCTCACTTCACAAATTAGTAAAGTTTTTGAATAAGACAATTATAAAAGAATCTCAACGTGGCTTCTTACCCAATAAATCATGTCTCACAAATATATTGACATTTATGGAAAAAGTAGACCAATATGTGGATAAAGGGTATTCTGTGGACATTTTATACATTAACTTATTCAAAGCTTTTGAAAAGGTACCTCATCAACGACTAGCCTTAAAAATAAATAGTCATGGGTTTGGAGAGAAAAGTGTTAGCTGGATCTTAGAGTGGTTAAGCAATAGGAGGCAAAGAGTTCTCATAACAGGAAATATATCAACATTGAATACAGTTCTAATTGATGTACCACAAGGTTCTGTATTGGGACCAAGTCGCTTCATAAATTTTATTAATGACAGTAATGAAGTGATAAAATCAAACTTGTTCTCATCTAAAGGATGTTCTCAAGATTTTGGGGAAATATACCACTGAAGAAGAAACTAGAATTCTAGAGGAGTTATTCAATACAAACAAATGAAAGACTAAACTTTGGCCAGAATAATAATAAATTGAACTACATACACACTTGTTTAGCAAAATATAAATGATTATTTAAAAGAAAAAGTTTTAGGAGTCATTATAAATCAAAACCTCAAACCAAGCGAACATAATGACAATATTATTCTGTCTGTTAATTTAATACCTGGCACTATAAAACGAACCAGTGACAATAAGTCGATATCCAATGATTTAAACTTATATAAAACACTCGCAATACCAGGGGTGTAGGCCAGCCAATCAGCAGGACATAGAGAACCTAGAAAAAGTACAAATAAGGACAACTAAAATGATACCTGAACTAAAGAACGAAACATATCAAAATAGACTTAGAAAATGTAAATTAATGAGATTAGAAACTAGAAGACAGAAAATATCTGATAGAAGTGTACAAAATTATGCATGGCCTTAAAATAGCATCATCAAGAAACATTTTTTGAAATGTCAAACCAGGAGAGAAATAGAGGTAATAAATTAAAAATCATAAACTTAGATCAAAAATTAATATCAGAAAATTTACATTCAGTTAAAGAACATTGGGAGATTGGAATAATCTTGAGGACGAAGTAGTCAATGCATTTACATAAATTCATTCAAAACAAAACTCGCAAAACTAATAAAAATCATTGCTAAGCAAACTATAAGTCTAAGAAGGCTGCCTTTTCTGCTCCAGTCACAACACATTAAACGAAATAAGTCTGAAAAGTGTCATGGTGGAAACGATGAGTTATGAACTAATTACAAGTCGCACGCAGTTTTTCATTAGATTTTTTCTCCCAGTTTTCACTTCAGTACTTCTAAACTTTGAGGAGATTTGTTATAGGCCTTTTTCTTAATATCAACCACATTTCATAGTCCAGGGGGTTCAAATTTGGAAAACTGGATGGCCGAAGCTCCTTAGATAAAAACTCATTAATTTTTTCCTATCATCAATTTTGAGAATTCTTTGGCTCTGGGTGAGTATTATCCATCTTTTTGAATAGTTATCCATGCTATTCCTATTGTTTCCTTCACTCAGTGGATAACCTTCTTGTTCAATATGTCCAAATAGGCTTGTTAGTTGCATTCCTCCTTTGGAAACCTTAACAGTTTTATTTTTCAATCAAACAATGACTGCACAATCATATTATTATAATTATCTTTTGTGAAGGTTATCTTATATTAGCTATTGATTGTTTGGAGCTAATTCTCTTATCATACTAATCGTTTATTCTAAATTTTACATCCATTTTTACCTAACATACTCAATATTGTAACTTTCTGAGAGAATGTCAGTCACAAGATCTCATTACCTAAGCCAAATTTTCTTGTTTCACGTTTAACATCTGACGCTTTGTGACTTATTATACTGCATAATCCATTTTCGTTTATTTTAAATATGATCTTTTAGGCAGTCGCCAGTTGGGTGCAAATGTCCGGTTACAATGGGTGCGGCGTTTTGTACAAAGCAAAAAATTGCTAGTTTTAATGCAGAGACGTTTTATTGTTTTAAGATATGAATATGTGTTTAAATTGTAATATTAATAAATGTAGCCGCCCTTGGCTGCGAGCCCGCGCCCCAATCGAGAACTGAAGGCCCCTCACACTTTACGGACAAATGTTTTCGTCAAGCAAGCTCACGCCCGGTTGACGTTTCTGTGGTTGAAAGACGTAGCTCACCTCCTCCTTTTGATATTTTTCACCCATGATAGGGTTTTAGTGGCAAAGACTTCCCTGTAAAAGGCTATGTTGAGTTTGTAACCGATTGTGAACCACACTAGCGCAATCTTCCCACCATTCGAAGCTACGATGCCGAGAATTATCACGGAGGCCGGGTATTTGGTCGTGAACAAGTAAGGAGAAGATGACGAGAGTGCTTCCGATATTGTTATCGCATACGTAGGATGAGTAGAGGCCTTTTTAGGAACTTAAGCCTATTGCCATTATCCTTATTGACGGGCCTTGATGCCGTGCCAATTATATATTCTTCTTTTCTAGAATGCAGTAATTTTGAGCTTCGGAGCACTTTTGAATGTCTTTCTAAAAGACATCTCAGAGTGAGCCTGATTGAGGTCGATATTTAAGATATTCTACGTTTTTTAGACTCTCCATAACTCAGTAAATGGTCATTGTTTGACGAAACCTTTTCTAGCACACACGTTAACCACAGATAACACAGATAAAACACTGATAATCAACTGAGTGCAGCGGATATTTTGAAAACCCTGGTACTGCCAATTGACTATGAATATATAAATAGATATTCATGACATTTATTTATTTCAAAGGCTTTAATGCTAAGGGATCCAATCAAAATCCTTACCGTTTTTTTCAAAAATGCTTTGAGATTTATTAACTTATACTTAAAGTCTCACTGGAACAAATATTTTAATTTAAAGAGAAAACCAGCGAAACCAACTCCAGCAGAATGTTTCTAAGTCAGGATCAGTAAAGAAGCGGTAAACTTCTAGAAAATGGAAATGTATGGAAGATATAGAGACGCAGATCCTCCACCGTGGCTAAAGGCCTCAAGGAGGTTGGGCCCGGGCCGAGAGAGTACGCAAATGTGGATGTTGAAGGACGGAGCGGGCACATAATTCTCCATATTTCAGCTTCAGTATAGGTAGATGTTCTCTGACTGGAAGAAAACATCTTTGTGAATCAGGTCAAATTGGTGGCAATTATAGTTTTATAATTGAATGAATTATCTATTTATATTATATAATTTTATTTTCCTGATTTTGCTGCTGACATGTTAGGAATTCGGTAAAAGCCATCATCCAACCTTTTGTCAAGCATTAAACTATAGGGTGGTAAAGGTTCACTACCGTTGGTGAATTTAAAATCAAAGAAACGTTGCTCGGGCATGAATTGATTTTGAATTTGCGCATTTATTAAACAAGAAGTATTTATTAATCATATTGAGGATAAATAATAATGCGAAATTCAAGGATCTGTAGGTCTTGCTCGGAATTGTTCCTTTTTCATATTAACTGAAGAGAAATATGATAATATCTGCAGAGTTGGAGAAAACCTTGATGAAATTTTAAATACTTCTTGCATAAAATAAAATAATTTTCCATAGCAACAGAACCTTCATAAAATTGCAAAGGTGAAAGGAAATTAAATTTTGATTTGAATGTATTATGTGTTTGTGAAAGGAATACATCTAGTTACAAAGAGTAGGAGCTTCATATGTTATAACTTCAAAAGGAGTTTCATGTTAGTGCCAGCTTATAATTTTTTATAACTGGAAACCTCCTTAAAAATTAATACCAAATTTTAAATCTCTTTAGCTTACAGCAAGATAGATTCTGATTCATTTTCTCTCAGTGTGAGAAAATGTACCATATTATACATTTACAGAGATAAAACGATAAAATGCAAATCTCCATATACGTATCAAACTGAAGAAGGAGTCTATTTAAACTGGATTAACCTAACCTAACCTAACCTAACTCTTCAACAGTAAAATGCAAAATATCACGAATACACAAGGTCATTAACAGAACCTAACTGAGAGTCAGTTTAAACTGAAATATTTGCCTAATTTACATGATCACAACCTTTAAAGGAAGTTTCTTTCTTTTGTCATTTACCTTCTGTGAGAGAAGATGAACCTTTTCATCTTGTTTGAGGACTAGCGGATGTCCTCATGCTACTGATTCTATCACAGATAATGCACAAACAAGTCTCCTATGATACGAATAAGAAAAGGAGAAAAGGCATACGCAGGAATGAGACCTGTCAAGGGCGATAAGCTGCCCACTGCACACTCTACAAGGCATAGTCTACATAGGATTTTTTAATTAGAAATATAAATAATTAAGAATATTATCCTAAAAAAATATTTTCCTTTCTCAAAAGTAGACAAAACAGAACATAAATACCAAAACTATACAATTGAAAAAACAGTGGAAAAATCTTGTTACTGTAAACAATGCTGCAATAGAATTAGAGTTTAAATCACACAACCGAGCTAGGATAAATGCGGAAGAAAAATCCATGAATAATATCCTGCAGTAGCATCTCCTCCCGTGATATTGCGATACCCATAGAAGATACTATTGGAATTAAATGAGTGCTAAATCCTCACCAAAGTTTTCTACCAGAAAAAAAATCGAAACTTCAATTACCTGCTATATCATTTCCACTAACCGGGGGACGACTGTACATATTAAATATATGAGACAACGAGGGGCGGTCAATAAGTTTTGCGAATCAGGTAGTGCAAAACAAAGGAAGAGGGATGGCTGTTTGTTGGGGTGTTATGACAAGTTATGACAAGTCAGGACCTGCAGCCGCACGCTCCTGCCTCGTCTATTTAAGAAGCAATAGCTGATCGCAGATCGTCGGTCACAATGTTTTCAACAATGGAGAAGGTTGAGCACCGCGCAGTGATCAAATTTTTGACCAAGGCAGGCAAGAATGCAAAAGAGATCCATGAAGGCATGGTTGCAGTGTACACCCACACCGCCTCTTCCTATGCAACCATTGCTCGCTAAAATTGGGAGTTCAGCCATGTTCGTAAGTCCCTTAAAGATGACCCCCGTCCAGGACGCCTAAAAGACGTGACCAACGAGGACAATGTGGCCCGCGTGGAAAGGATGATCCACGAAAATCGACGGGTGAAGGTCGAATAAATCGAGCGAGAACTTGGAATAATACATGGAAGTGTTATCAACATCATCCAGGACAATTTGGCCATGACCAAGGTCTCTGCCCGTTGGGTTCCTAGAAACTTTACGCCCCATGATCGACTTCAACGTCGTCAACGTTCACAAGGCCAGAGTTACACAAGCTGCCCTGCGCGAGTGCGGATTTGAGGAGCTCAACCATCCCCCCTACAGTCCAGATCTGGCCCCTAGTGACTACTTTTTATTCCAACCAGCTCAAGACTGCACTGCGTGGATGCCGGTTTGGGGACGATGAAGATGTCCAGCTCGCCGTCCAGGAGTGGATTGAACATCAGTCGGGAGATTTCTGGTTGTAGGAAATTCGAAACCTCAGGGACAAGTGGCGCAAGTGCATTGAAGTCGAGGGTAGTTATATTGAAAAATAATAAAACACTTTTCCTCATATCTCGTTACCTTATATCCGAATTGCAAAACTTCTTGACCGCCCCTCGTATGAGCTGTAACCAAATCAAAAGAGCAAAAAAAATCTATTTAAACCCAGCAAATTCAATGACAACCTAAAAACAACAAATCTGTAGACCATAATAGAGTTGATATTGCAGAACTTTAAACTTATTTCTAGGTCTTTCGGCAAACAAAGCTATCATTCAGTTGAAACCCTTTCTATATTAATGAATATGTTTCGGGATCGAAAATATAGAACATGCAGGGTGCCTACGTGTGATGTAGTGGACAGACGATGTAAGAGAAGGAGATCCGGCTGGAACGTTTGAAGAGGATTCGCAATGCATGTGTTCTCGTATTAACCGACAGGCTGATAAAATGTGTTTCCAGTTTTAAGAGTCAGAAACTAGAAAAGAAACAATGGTGATGATGTTCGATAGTCATAGAGGTCGACTAAGTCTGGATATCAGATCTTTTAGGTCGATTGCAGTTTGTGAGGTACAGGCTCCACAATTTACACGTGACTCACATAGATAATTTAATTACCATAATTTAATACGCTAATGAAATAATTCAATATGCATGCCAATAATGCTGCAACACTATATACATACGTGACTATTCAGTATTAATAGTGGAGGCAAATATTAATATACTTTTTCGGATTTGGCAGAGTTTGATCAATAAATGTCGCAATATACATTTTAGCCTCTATTAACTTTTTCATAAATCTCCCACTCTATGGCTCTCTTGTGCTTAATAAGATTAATTTTAACTAGCTTGTTTACTATATATCGTGTAAATAGTGCAATAAGGAAGAATTAGCTATTTAAATTCTTGAATTATGATACCCCTAATGACGAAGCAGTTTTTTCTCTATATACCACGAGAAAGCAATTAACCAACTATCGCTGATATGGCAAGAATTATATATAAGTAAGTTTAATGTGGCTCCCAGCTGGCTCTTTGATACTCCTTCAGGTTTATCTTTTCTGTATGTCAAAGGAGGATGCATATCATAAAGGCCTAATAAATCAACCTAAAAAGCAGAATCCCGCAGTACATAATTGGTTAACGAATTAACATGTTTTCATAAGTAATTTCCCTATATTGGAAAGAAAATGTAACGGCGCACTTCGAATTACGAGTGTTTTAACCTTAAACGTAAATAACTCGTTTTAACCTGCGATGTAGTGGGAATTTAACATTAAGAAAAAATGCTTAAGAAACACCAAATTTGTAGTGTTTATGACTAAAGTGACATTACTGATCGCAAAGTCCAAAATCTTTCTTTAAAAGTTTCGTTCTAGGGATTAATCCATGACAGATGAATCAAAACCCAAACGATCATAGGGTTCGATAAATATGTTTTAAGATAACTAATTAAAAGCACCTTATACTTGCAAGAGCTTTAAAGTTTGCATAGAAATCTTTTAATGAAAACCATGGATTCGTTAACAGCAAAAACATTATGCTTCCTAATGATAACAAAAGGCCACATACAGCGAACATCACGCAGAAAAGACTATTAGATCTAAACTGATCTGTTCTACCCCATCCACCATATTCACCAGATATTTCACCAAGTGATTTCCATGTTTTTTGGTTCACTACAAAATTTTTATGTGTACTAAAGTAATATGTGTAGAATACCAGGCATAAATTTTCATGGACCACCTCTTTGAACTCAACTGGTTGAATTTTACCTCAGAGGAATCAACAAGCTACCTGCTAAATATCAAGTGGGGACTGATGAAATGGCGAATATATGTACTATTAATTGAAATTATTTCATTTTTCGGCTATTCAAGAATAAATATATTTCACAAATACTGAAATTACCTATGACTCAACCTAATATTATTCACTATCACGTGAAATCAATCTTTATAGGTGACAAAATCTAATGGAATTACGCAGTAGCTTGAATGGCTAAAGTCATGGGAAGAAGATGAAAAAAGGAAAAATTAAAACATCTGGAAATTCTGGAAACATTGTAAAAATTGCGTTCACATAAAGAAAGGAATTCGAAGCCTACTTGTGTACACTAAAATGGCCGAAAAACAAATTGAGCAAGAAATATAGTAAGAATTTAAACGACCAAGGTGTTTTCTGAGGGTTGTAGGTACGATTAAACCATAGAGAAGGGGATGAAGAAACAATTATAAAATAAAAAGAGTTTAGGCTGTAATGAGAACCACAAAACCCTACCTATAAAATGAATTTCAATCAGCAAGAAGGCGCTTGATAAGAAAAAGCAAGAAGTAGATTGGGAAAAAGAAAAGGAACCTACACTGATACAGGGACCAAAAAGAAGAACCCTACTAAAATTAATCCTTCGCTGCTTCTAGAAAATAAAAACAAAATGCTTAACACCACCTAATTTTTCGCTCATCTCTCCAACTGGACAACTCCAGTACCCTTTTCAAAATTCGACTATCTATTGCTTAAAAGAAACCGCATAAAGAAAAAATATGGCTCTCCCCCTCCTCAGCCTCAAAGATCATTGACCAGGCTAAAAAGATCAAATTTTCATTACAGAGATTGAAACGTGAAATAAACACGTTAACAATAAAAGAAGGCTAACCGGCTCTAAGCAAAATAGTGAAAATAAAGACAGAAATAGCAATGAATCCATGTTGAAAAAATGAAAAAGGCAAAAGAGCGAAGTATGTAGAAAAAGGAAATTTTACGAATTCTTTTGGCATGTCTCCCTCGCCCGAAAGGGACAAAACTACAGTCCCTGTTGTACTAAAAAGAGGAATTACTCTCTACGTAACCAACAAAATTCCTAATGAAAGATCACTTCTTGCAAATTGCAGCAGGAAAGATGGAGAACCTTAATTTATCAATCAACACTCCGATCGATCAGGGATAAGTGCAGGATCAAACATTTTAAGGAACGATCTATCTACCAGAAGATAATTTGTATTGTTAATATTAAGAACTTCAGGTAATTTGAAAGGCTTAAATAAGTGTTCTAATATTTAATTTTTTAACAGATTAAGATTACAAAAAAACAAATGTAGTATTTCTTTAATATACGGAAAATACAAAAATATGTACAAATAAATTACTTATAATATTTATAAAGATAAATAGGTATAATCTTTTTTCAAATATCATAAGTATTTTTATTTTTAGACTCATGATATATGCTTTTCCTCTTATATACACCTTTTTAAATTTTGCTTAAACCTTTCATAAATTTTACCGCTATAATCTAGTGTATATCTGTTATACGATTTTTTCTAATATAGATTTAAAACGCTAAAAAAAAATGTTAATTCAATCATAAGAAGCTTAACTTTGTCAAAGAGAAGCCCTTAGTTGCATGTAGGCAAATAGACTCGACGTTATGGGCCCAGAACACATACAAAAATAAAACGGAAATTGAATCAAACCTTGAATGAGTGAAATTTAAAGAAGTAAAAATCAATTCAAAAAACAAAGAGTAGTATACCTTTCTCAAGTCCTCAAGGTGATATTTTGAACAAGTGAAATGGTAATGAAGGCTACGAAATTAGGACCATAGACCTACACAAAAATATCTCAGGATCAAATTAAGTGCACAGCATTCATTTCAGTTCAAGCGTGTTTTAAATGTGATATGATAGATGGATGTTTTACAGGAGTATATGTGATAAAACCATTCCGAATTTTTTAGCATAGATCATAAGTTTAGAGAGTGTATGAAGCATTAATTGACTGAATCAAATCATTGGTTGGTAAAGTCCTGCACCCTAAATTGTTAAAAGAAATTTATATATAAATCAACTGTGCTAGGCAAAGAAAAGAAAACAGCAACAACCACGCAGTTGTTCAAGATCGATACCCCAACAAACCAGGCATAAGTATCAAAGCTTTGATCAATCCTGATATATTGTTTACCATTCTTCGCACCCAAAAGGTAAACTTTGCCATTTAGCTCAAATGGACCATGGAACTAAACAACATCTTTAAAAAAATGGCTAACGTCTCTCTGGTTCGACATGATTAGTCGTCCAGTAAACACTACAAAATATGCCAATGCAATCCTCGAAACGAACCTCTCATGAGAGAACAAATAAATCCAAATGACAAACCGAGAGGAAGATGTGAAGAGCAGGAAATATGTACTCAAAATCTACGGGAGGAAACAAAGAAAGGAGAGTTAAAATATGTTTGAACTGATGTAGCATCTAAGAAGCACATCACTATCTAATAAACCACAATGTAACCCCGAAAGAGCAAAAGTTTTAATATAAGTATCCATGGTTCAAAGCAAACACCGCTTTTAAATACAACCTAGAAAAGAGTAAGAATCCAAGTGATGAGTAAAGAGGAAAGTATATAAGTGGTATTACAAAACCCAATTCCAGCTCATGTTAGAGCTGAGCGATGAGCGCTTAATGATACAAGTTCAAATCCAACTTCTTTATTTATTTTCATATAACGGTTAAAATAGTTTTCCTATCTTTTCTTTCTTTACATCTCCCATTACCCTTCTTAGGCATTTATTGGTTCACGTGATTTTTTCCTAAGTGTTTTTGCAGGTTGTGTTACCAATATTCATTTCCTTGGGCCTTTAAATACATCTATAAAATATCACATCATGTAATTTTTAATTTCTCTCTCTCTCTCTCTCTCTCTCTCTCTCTCTATATATATATATATATATATATATATATATATATATATATATATATATATATATATATATATATAAGAAAGCGCCGGGTAATTTTGTATTTACAATTTCTTTGCAATCCGCTTGAATTATCATATATTTTGCTTCTCTTTTTGGTTCAATGCATGACTATGTATGCTCAACGTAGTTCATTAAAAACTTAAGGGTTCGATCTTATGGAAGAGAGTATTAAATTAATGTACTTTTCCACATTTATATTAAACTGCCTGTCATGATACGGCACGTATCATTTTCAGAGATAAAGTGAACAAATCTTATAGCATGTATGCGAACAAAATCCCAATAAGGAAAGAGGGTGAGTCAAAGGTGGCGAAAGTCCGACTGACAGGTAATAAGTGTAAGTTCTTTTCCCATTGTGATTAGCAACTTGGGGCGAAAAGGTTAAACGCGCAAGGTACCTCGACTCCTTCCTTTTGCATTTTAATTGTCTTTCGTAAAAATTGAATTGTATGTTTAAGCTTGGTGGCTTTTCTTAAATATACATGCATAGATTGAAACATGATTTGTTGTTGTCAATTTGGGGCAGTTTGTAGATGTTTTTATTTTTTCTTTCAATTTTATGTTAAGGCAAAGTTCGTTTTTTTTCTAGTTTATATATTTATCTATCTATATATATATATATATATATATATATATATATATATATATATATATATATATATAACTGGTAATTGTCATAGGTCACTGATTTATCATCAGCATCATCAAAGTTAATGGTTTGAGATTTGTGTGGTATTGGATTTCCAGGACGATGGGTCGCAAGTCTCATCGTCACACGATGGTCATGGTCTAAAATCTTGTGTTTTTTTTCTTATTAACACGTAAAAATTATAAACGGCATAAAACAGTACATATGGCGTAGAAAAATAGATCAGAAAGTGGGGTTTTGGGATCGAATGCTGCAATAGCGTAAAAGTTAATTACGTCGATAGAGTCTAGTTATTTTTCTTTTTTTTCATTCTATCCGTTTGTGGCCAATAGGAATGAAATTGAAAAAATATATAAGCTACATCGACTTATTGTATATCATTCAAACATCAGCCTCCCTTCCAGTGCATGCAAGTGAATTAAATCATCGGTAGGGAATTATGACAATAAATGAGGGTTTGAAGATCTTAATGTTTTAAATGATTAATAATGAAATACCAGCTGAAAAATACTTACAGATGATATGATGAAAAAAATAATAAAACTACTTTGGTGGTTTAACATGCAGAAATCACATTCTATCACGGGATCTGTTCCTTTCCTCTAATCATGAAAATTACATAAGGTAATAATGTTCTACCATTGCTCCATCTTTTAAGTTTTTTTGCAGTAGATAAATATGAGGGTGAAATTTTCTGTCCTATACTCAAAGAATATCAAAGCTCAATACCATACAAACAAAAACGACTAGAAGTGAAATAACTACCTAAATAAAGCAACAACCTTTCCTTTCTTCTTGAAACTATATAAGCGTTTGGCTACTACAGCGCCATGTATAAATACTAATAACTAGTTACATGCACCCAAAACTAATAATAATAGCTCTATATAAAAGCTAAGGGTAATTTAATCTATCCTACTCTGAAGATGTAATAAATATAAACCACCAAATTTATTGCACAATGAACAAATATATGTGAAGTGCATCATGTACGTTTTTATTAAGAATCCAACTGAAAAAACATTAAAAATAAAAAAGATAGACCTTCCTCAACTGTAAGCTATTTGTATAAAATTAAGTATAATAAGAGCTGCTAAAAAATTTACAATAATTTTTTTTATTCTCTCGATTGGTATAAAATATTCTGATTTTTCTCACTAATTTTAGTTTTGTACCCAAGTACCTCATTCTTCGAAGCTTCTTGAGAAAGAGAGAAATGATATTATAGTCGACATTAGCGAAGACAAATTGAGTGGGTAATTTCTTATTCTTACTAATGCAGTCGTGTGTGTAAAAAGGACAATTTACACAATTATCCATAAACAAAGGGAAAGTAGTGAATAAACTGAAGCAAGTAACTTCACTTTTACAATTAACTATTTTCAATTTATTATTGATATAAACTCACTTAAAATAGCTGGATGACGTAAAACAAAGAACTTCAATTTCTAGATAATTACAATAAAAATTAATTTAATAATATTTAAAATGGAAGAAAATGCGTAATTAATTTCAGAATCTTTTTTTAGTCGTGATTTATAAAACTAAAAAAAATCAGGAGCGAAGAAGTCTGGGAAAAAGAATCGAAATTTAGGCTTATTTTTAGCCTTTATTTAGGTGACATAAATGTAGAAATACAGAGACTAAGATTTCTTACTATAGATAACATGATGATAATTATTGATTGATTAGTAGTAATAAAAACTAGGGATTAATTAAATATCATCACTTAACTTCATAAATACCACTCCTTTTCACCTCTCAAATTTCATCTAAAGAGGAAATTATTACAGTGGCCAACAGCAACTTTATTGTCTAAGGTATTTTTTAGCCGATTTCGAACAATTTTGATTTGCGTTGCTCAATCAAGTAAATCTTTTGATTTATCCCGACATGATCTTTTTAAAGTATTTTTTACAACAGGTATTTTCTATTATAGGATGTAAAAAAATGTCTTATTTTGGGGTAAATAAACGAATTCTGAAGAGTTTGCATGCTGTAATTTACCTTTAAAGATCAATAAAATGGATTCGGACAGAAAAATTGGAAAAAATAAGTCTGGTGAATTCTGTTAAATCTGTGTTGAATATATATATATATATATATATATATATATATATATATGCAAAGATTAGCATATTCCATCAACTCTAAATACCTGGGCTAGGATTGCGTGTAAGAAATTATAAATGTTCATACAAAAGAGAAAAACAAATATTTTTGATCAATCTACTAATTACAATCACTTAATTGTGTGATAGTCTGAGAGGACATGCTGACTGTTTAAAATTGCCTTAGCTTATTATATTGCTAATCAGGGATTAAATTGGGGTCAAAAGACTCTCCATGATTAAGTTTTGGGACGTAAGGAATAACTACTTCAGATATACACACGTACTGTAATCGTAGAGGATTTTAAAAGGAGACTTGATGGGACACAAAAGAAAAATCAGACCAGAAAAATGTTCTATATTTATTCCTTGAAGGATGAAACCTCTGAATAATAAAAATGAGGAATTTTTAGAATTTAAATTGCTAAAAATTTGGCAGATCTGAATAATGGCTTGTATAATAGAGATTTCGGATTGCCAATTCATTATTGGAAATTTAGCTCAATCCACTTGGTATCAATGCAAACATTTATATCAGGCTCCCAGTAAGAAAACATTGTAAATTATATCCTATTTTTAATCTATTGATAACGATAATTAACGAGTGTAGAAGTCTGCCTACAAAACTTATTTAACATATTTATAACAAGGTGTGGGTACACGCCTAACATGGAATAAAATTAAAGCAACTCAATACTATGTTTTAAACTATGCCCTATTAATACATGTCTTTTTTTCAGTGCTCACTATTTAGGTTAAAAGGGGAAAGCTTAGAGCGATTGTTTAAGCAGGAAGTAGGTTATCTTTCCTTATAAGAATTTAAATTATTCAAGTGTAAGCATAAAACCAGTGATTTTCGTTCCAGTCTTTATGTGTATTTCATTATCCGGAAGCAGGATCCCCTCCACCATACAAAGGAGGAATAGCGCTACTTACTTATCTAGTAACAGAAAGGAAATGGAAATTACTTTGCATAGTGGTACATATATGTATGTAGATGTTCAACGTAATCATCATTTAAGGGGTAAATAAAACTTTTTCATAATTTTTAAGTTGACATTTTTAGTACACTAGCTGTACTAATGTCAAAAGATTGGTAAATAATTTAATTATCCTTAAATTTATTTTCGCCATTAATGAAAATATAAGATGTATATTTGATATTTTTAGTCTCCTATTCGTTGTTTCTTTCTCTCACGCTGGTTAGCTTTGAGTATTTGTGAAACGGAGCTTCCTATAAGTAATATAAGTGATTCTTAATTTTAGAAATCGTGAGAAGTGCTGTTGTTATGCTAGGTGAAAGACTTGCTAGTACGCCTCACTTTGCTTTCCATTGCATGATTCATATTTTTATTTCACAGCCACCTACAGCTATTAAACTATGAAATATCTCATAAGTAAATTTTTTTTACATTTGCATGAACCCAGCTCATACTTGCTTTGTGTCAGTTTACCCATCAGTGAGCCTCGGAATCCTGAACGAGCCTGAAATACTGAAACTGGATACCTTCCCTCTACCTCGAGGCCGGGACGGTGGAAACCTTCTTGAAAGAAGAGCAAATCATTGGTATTAAATGGCCTGTACAAATTCGGGACCTAAACAAATTGGACAAGTTTGGAACACGCTCCGTGAGAGATCTAAAACAAGGAATCCGAAAACAGTTCAAGAAATATGGAAAATTGTCCAAGATCAATGGAGCAAGATTACAAGGCAAATAGTGTCAAGACATGCCAAAGCAAAATCGAGAATAGAGGATTCCACACTAAATTAAAATTATGATAACTATAACTTTTACAAAGGTTTTTCCCTAATAATTCGAAGAGTTTTAGGTTTTCGTTTGTATCATCTTTGGACGCTAAAACTTTCTAGCAAATTTCTTATTGGCTGAGAATTTTTTATTTCATTGATAAAGATTTGCCAAACTTTTACCTATACGCACTTTATATCTGTAGGTTATCAAAAACCAATTTCATTAACCATGGATTTTTTCTGGCAAAATGTTATGTAAGATGATGTGCTAGAAATACAAGAGTATATTCTAGAAAATTTCATTTTGTTAATCTTATCACTTCAAGACAAAACATTTCCTTTTCAAATGTAGATAGAGAAATATGTGCAAAATATATTTGCTATATATTAAGCGGGGAAAGACTATTTTTATTTTCGTAGGTTGATGTTTAGTTTGGAAGAATCTGATTGACTTTTGTTTCCTTCATGTAATTTAAAAATAGGTTAGCATTTCAAAGAAACCATAAGCACCATAGTTGGCCTCTTATAATGTATTTATGTTTTATAGGGAAACTAGTTTAAGAAACTTGTTCCTGTATAAGGCTCAACCACACGTTGAATCGGAAGCTCTTGTTGCTGAGTGTAAATGACTAACTCATATCGGATTTTCTACTATGATGGCCAGTTCATCTATCAAAATATTTTCCTAATCTACGATTTACATTTGTCAAGTGCTCACCTGTCGTTAGTTCGCCACTGTCTCGAAGTACCTCTTTAATTTTCTAAAGTTCCATCACATTCTTTAGTAGTTTGGTTTTATTTTAGAATTATTTTACTCCAATTTTAAAATTTGTTTCTTTAGGGGGATTGTAATGTTTTGCATACACCAAATAAATGTTTTAGTTGGCTTAAGATTATTTAAGTAATTATTATATTACTTCCCACTGCATTTAACATGCTGAGAAACACTCCGGATTTAGTGTAAATGTGGATAACCTCTGACATACTTAGCACATATTATCGCTGTGTTTAATACAGTTTAACTAAAATTGAAGGAAAGTTACATCCAATCCAATTGTTCTATTCATTTTATTGTGGCATGATGTTTTGTCCTTGGTGATATTTACCTCTTTTATTTTCTAATAGGCATCTGTTTTACTTATCTGTTCTCATGACGCGGTCAGAAACCACATCTAACGACTCTTTGTGTCTCATCCAGTATGTTTAGTTTTTCTCTTCCCAACACTATTAACTGCTTAGTTTTCTTAAATTATTTGCTCCTTACTTTCCTCTCTCTTATTGGTGTATAAAGACTACCCTATACTTATTGTGAAAAACTTCATTTTGAGCGAAATATTAAAAACGAAAGGCATATAGACCTAAATTTATAAACCTTATGAGCCAAAATCCTGTATACCAAATTTAAACTTCAGAGAATAATATCAATGAAAGTAATATGTGACGGTCTATTTAACAAAATGATTTATTTTTTAAAATAAAATGTAAGGAACAGCAATCAGGGTAGGGTCACGTAAAGATAGATCTGTTTCATGCCATTTTATGTTGTTTAAGTTTTGAAAAAAATATTTAAACGTTAAGCTAGAATGGAATTTAAAATGCCACGAAAAGTTTAAGTTAGGTTTATATAGAATATATCCATTATTTGATAATTCATTTTATCAACGTTTGAGAAAATATTTTCCATAGTATATCATAGTAAAATTGAAAATTAAATGCCACGAATATCCCTACACAAATATATGTAGCAAATTGAGTTAGGATACATTTCGTTATAAAAAGAGTTCGTTGCGCAAAAAGAACTATGCTCAATTAGTATTGCTGAAAATTAACTTAGGATTTGACAAAAAACAGTAAACTGAGACTAGCACAAGTGATTGCAATCCAATTAATCAGATATTGCTTAAAATTTACACTTGGATTCTCTGCCTTTGTATACTTTCTCCAGACTCTCTGAACATGATTTACAAATGATATGCAAAATTTACTTCCATTTAAAAAGAAAAGTTTGGACCAACTCAACTTAAGTGAGACGATTCTGACTATAACTGTGTTTTAAATATGGCTTCATATCAGGAATGTGGCAGTGGTAGCTGAATTCTTGAAGACGTCTGCGCGTGGTGGTTCTTGCTGCCCAGACATCAGTCTAAGTCCACTCCTTGAGAAGCTCTCCCAAGGTGTTCAATCGACTTTACTTAGTAAGCTTTGCAAGGGTGGAGACATTCATGTTACTCGTGCACCTTTCATATCACATTTTCTCTTTTCAGTTAACCCTCCATTAATATGTTTTGATACAGCACTCTCTAAAAACCCAGCCTTTACAGAAATAAGGTTCTGTAACATACCCTCCTAGTTTAAGGTGTAGACGATCGTCTTCTGGACAACTATCAAGTCAGTAGCATCCCTCATGATTACAGTTGTGCGTAGTGAAATAGCTCCAGAGTTAAATACATTTTAATTATACTTTTGAATAGTAATTTACTAAAACGCGATACGAAATATTCTAATATATTAATAAACGGGTTTCTAAATTTACTGAGCTATTAGCCAGAATCATTAACTACAAAATATAAAAAAGCTTCAAATATTTCACCCTTACGTGTAATGAACAAGTAAAATATAAAAGTTTAGACTTTTTAATTTAAATTACGAAAATAACAGAACTTTTTAACGATATTGGAATTATATAGTTTCCAAATTAATAACAGTTCTACAATATGATAAAGCAGATAGCAATATGTAACTATATTTTTACTATTTTCTTGTTCCGAAGCAGAAAGTGTAATTTTCTAATTGCTTGTTCCAATATTGTATAGGAAATGGATATTTATTCCATTTCAGCTTTGGAGTTGGGAATTAAATGAGGATAATTTGAAATTTAACTATTTTATTATTCTTAAAGTATTTCTATGAATAGTTAGGTGTATGTTTAAATGCATGCGTTCAATGTGAAGACTTTTTATTAGTATGTGGTAGGTTACAGTCAATATGTCTTCATTTAAGACATCATACTGTTGATTAATATGATAGTTTATGAAGGCAGGATCTGATAATTTTATGACCATTGTGAAAACCCATAACTATACCGTGGAGGAAAGAATTCCGAGGTAATCAACTATCAACGAATTTCCAGTAAATTAGGCGGATCACATTATGATGTTGAAGAAGTATTAAGGAGGTTACTAAAACTGGGAGCATCCAAGAAACTCTTGTTCTGATCTATCCAGGATCACTATGAAACACGAAGATAGGTCTCTGCGTTGCATAAACCTCTTTAGATTGCAAGAAAGGCGCAATAAAGCTGCAACCTTAATGGACACATGA
The DNA here is from genome assembly GCA_963969495.1 of Ceratothoa steindachneri. NCBI lineage: Eukaryota > Metazoa > Arthropoda > Malacostraca > Isopoda > Cymothoidae > Ceratothoa > Ceratothoa steindachneri. The sequence goes on along the minus strand of OZ018321.1, from coordinate 53,743,846 downwards.
AAATCAGGTTAATTCCGCTGTTAGAACAGTCCGACACAGACTGCTTGCAATAGGCTTAAAATCATGAAAGCCATCACGAAGCCTCTGATAAACCTTTAGCAAAAGTGAAGTTTTGGGGTTTGGGCACGTGCCCACCAAATCTGTACCTTATGTCAGTGGAGATGTGTCTAATGGTTCAACGAGACCAGCTTTCAGTTGTGCTCGCCCCTATGAAAAGTTAGAGTCAGCAGAAGGCTAGGAGATTAGTGAAATTGAGACTGCGTAACGTCAAAAGTAAAGACTGAGGGACGCTGTACATATAATGGTATGTTGGTGTGTGTCAAGATTAGGTGTGGTTCTTGTCACTATTAGTGATGGCACCTTGCAATCTGAGGAGTACCAAGCTGTGCTGAAAGATTTCATGCTATCCTCTGCCAGAGAACTTTCCCCGAAATGCCCGAAATATGATTTCTCAGGAGGACAATGTTTTTATTTACAAGTCTGAGTCCATTATACGCTGTTTCCGGGACCACATTATCTCGGTGATGGACTCACACTTCAATCTCTGGATATGATCTTCACTTGACTTATTAAATTCTTCGGTATCTTTGAAACCTATTTGAATATTTTTGCTTATATCTATCTTTCCTCATATTCAGTTAATTGATATTGGTAGTTATAATACGGAATTAGGAAAAAAGAGCCTTAGATCCAGTCGAGATTTAATGAAGAGAGAAAGGAAGGTTGGCATGAAGAGGTAGATGACATGTGAAAGGAAGAGAAGATATGGAATAAAAAAGTATATTTGCTCTTATTCCTCTAAATGTATTTATTAAATTAACTTTTCGTCATTATTTGCCTAAAACTAATTAAAAAGGTGTTTCATGACCTTCTGAGGCAAGTTTTTTTATAATAAAATAATTTTTTGGAGATCACAGGGATTAATACATTGTTTATTAGCTTTTCGCCGTTTTTTGAAGTGACTAGGGGATAATCTAGCTAAAATATTGATTTAAGATTGATAATAGTGAAACCTTTTATTACTGTAAAGCTGGAGAGATGAAGAAGGGCTCCTAAGGGACCTAAGTGTACTTTTCACTCTATTACCCCACTTCTGCCTTGAAAACTCATTCTTAATCAGGCTTGCTGGTCTAGGAGTCACAGCTCAACTACCGAAAGGGGGCTTAAATATTTCGGAAAGACAAATATTTTAAGAAAGATAAAAGTGAATGCCGCTCTATCTAAATTACTATAATATATGTATACGTACAGAAATTAAACATTTTACCATTTTGCAAAGCTACAGTGCATTTGGGGTAAAATTTGGAGATCACTCAAGTTTAAGATACACAAATCCTTTCCCATGCTGACTGTGGCTAGAATTTGAACACTCATATTATAAACTTTAGTCAACCACTAAAACATGACCGTACATAACCGACTCTGCCTTAAACTTTGATACCATGACCATATTTCGAACTCCATTTTCATTAGGATTTTGTGTTTATGGCTCAATTCTAGATCTGCTCCTTGTTCTTAGTTTTTCTCTCTGCTTTTTTTAGGAAGGACGTTTTATGTATGCTGTTAACAGGTAAATCTACCTGCTTATCCAAGTTATTATATGTTGTGACTTCTAAATATTCTCTCCAACCACTTTCGGAGACTCAATTGGATATGGCTTTACTTACAGTTGGTATCTGCCCGTTCTATTTAGCAAAACTTAAAAATCTAGGCAACATCCCTGAGAAAAGATTATCTCTCACTTACGATATTCCTAAAGTTTCCCAATCTTGCATGAGCTTTCTTCGTATTCTTAGATGCATTAGTCCTCACTTTGCTAACAATACTTTCATGATTTCCATTCACGCTTTCATTATAATACTCTTGACTACTGTAATTTTCAGCGATCTGGTTTCCTATGCTAGAGTTTCCAAAGACTTACACGGTGGTTTGAAAATACATTTAGCCCAAATTTTGAAGTTTCATTAATATGATATATTTAACACTCTGCTCGTGTTAACATATAACGCATCTATAGATTTTAGGCCTCTTGGAATGAACTATGTAGAAAATGTATTTTATTTAGGTCAAATCAAATATTACATTTTCATTAGTATCTACGCAAACATAGATCCGGTAATAGATACAATAAAGAAAGGCAAAACGGTAAAATATAGCTTGTACATCTCCAAGGAAAATGGACTGGTACTCTCAATAATTAATTTTGTAAACTAAAAAAAATGCCAATGGGCTCATCTACATCATAAAGGTTCTTAATGAAAGGAATGAAGATGATGAAATTAAAATATGTGGAAGAAAAAAAGACAAAGAAGTAAGAGTAAATTTGAGAATATTTGTACTTCTTATGACAGGGATGGCGCTTACATTTACATAACACTCAACCTTCTTACTGAGAAAAGCGACTCCTTTCGAATAGTCGAACAAGAAATGTTCGCTTTTATCGTGATTTTACTAGCACCAGGTTTGTCCATTCTACGAATTACACGTAGCATGTGGGGCCCATCATTTTCGGAAGGATAGAAAATGGTATAATTCGAGGAAGTATAAATCATAAAAGATTGTAATTATCATCATTTTCATTGGCAGCTTCAAATACAGAAGCTGTAATATTGAAAGGATTGAATTAGTTTTCAAAGTAAGGCTAAATTCCAGACTGAAATTTGGATTAATTTATTTGGTCATTTTAAGATATAATAGGTTTTAATAATTGGGACACTTGTTAACCCTATAATTTAAATGAAAAGATTAAACAGGATGTTTCATTATTCTCTATACTCTGAAGCAAACCATTTGTATATTTAGTCCCAATGCATTTTCCAGATTAAATGCTAATGATTGCAGGCAGTTGAATAATTTTAGCTTTTAAATATGTATGCAGGAAATAAATTATCTTACTTGTGGTCCAAATATCACCCTTAAATTTAAATACCAGAATAAATAAAAGTATGAATAGAAATCAATATTTATCATTTTATTCAGATTAATGTTAAGATAAATATATTTTATTATGGGTAAAGTGGTGAAAGCGATTTTATCATATACAAATATGAAATAATTAGGGAGTTTGCTATATTTTATTATCGATGAAGAAAAATCACATAATTACCGTTAATCTTTTAGGCTCGCATACGATCACTAAAAGATCTTTTATTTTTTCATAGCATATAGTCAATTTGCAAAACAAGATAACTTAATGCATTTTTTCTATTACTTTCTTCTAAGTGAGTCTGGAAAGCAAAATGCCTTCACTGAGCATTTCACTATGTGTAAAGGCATAAAAAAAGGTGTGGACCTTTACACCTCGTTTAAACTTACTAGTTGCTGTGGAAGATAGATTTAAAGCAAATCGGGTATTCAACATTCTATCACACAAATGTCGAGAGAGCACAACCAATTATTCAGTAGAGAAGAATATCAAAGAAAAAAACATGTCTAGGATAGAAAGGGAACGTAAGCAGTCATGGATTGGGATGTGATCGGTTAGGAAGTAAGGTAGGATGCGGATGCGGTTTTTAAGAACTTATAGGCAAGAAGAAAGGATTATTAGATGATATTAGAGTGAATGGTTAGCCACGCAGTTCAAGGAGCAAAGATATTAGGTAATAAAAATATCCCTGTCAGAGAGAAATAGGAGCTGAATTTCTTTAATAAGTTGTGGGTCAAAGAGTAGAAACATGGGATCAAGCAAAAAGATAATTTCAGTAATTAAGTTGAGGGTAAAAAAATCCTTGATGACAATCCTGAAACGATGTGGTAGATGAGGTTAAAATAAAATAGGCCTAAACTTAAAAATAATGGAGGGAGAGAATTTAAAAAAATTAAAAGTAGGTGATTTGAGAGATAATTGATTATAAATAAAGTTGATACCCAAATTTTTAACATTCTTAATATAGCGAACTGCTGAGCCAACAAGGTCAAGAAAACGAACATGAATGAGCTTTATAGCAAACACATCCCAAAGGATACCTAGCAGTAACATATCAGATTTGTGATGAGAGAATTGCACAATTTTATCAGAGAGCCATTCAATATTTGTTTCCCATATAGATAGATTTCTAAAAGTATAATGGAAAAAAGGGAGAAAGGTCGATAGGTTTGTAAGTCATCTCAATATAAATAGAAAAAAAAATCGCAGAGAAGCATATGCTTGTTAAAGAAAAGGAGATACATACGGGAGACGATCAGAGTGAGAAATGAGACTTGCAGAACACCAATGCGCACAGCCACTGGCGATTATATAACTCTTGATAAGAAAAAACAAACTGTGCGATGACATGTACAAGCGGCCCCTCCAAGGACGGTCCAAGCGAGACGAAGGTATTCTAAAATGCTATAAAGAAGTAATGTATCGTATGACTAGAATAAAAAAACAACCTACATCACCGGCTTGAGCATGTTGGTCTATTACATTTTGTTCAGCTAATTCACTGCGGGATTTTGCCTTGAGCCAGAACAGAAGATCTCAACGGTTTTAATGATACATAAGTCATCTAGAGTCCGGGGTGACGCCAGCCTTTTAAGGAGTTTAGAAGGAACTGGTAAGAGATTGGGTAGAATCTTTCCGGGTATTTGGAGTTCAGGCAAAATTTCTTAAGGATTAGGTGAATTACAGCGTATTCAAATTAGATGTTACATACCTCTCTTAATTTTAATAAGGTTTTAAGATTATCATTAATATTAGAAAGAAGAACAGAGAAAAAATCACTATCTAGCGTGGAGGGTTAGCTTCACTTATAGAAGAGGTCGTTTTCGAGGAAGAGACCAAGTTTATTAATTCTACCTTGGTTACAGATTCGAAAGAATGTATACCATATGGAGAAGTACGGAGGCAAAATGAAATGGTATCAAAAATAGATAGCTTTACGGAAAGGAAGGGAAATAAATTGTGAGTTGTGAGCGTAAAGAGATTGTGGTATCAGAATGAAAGAATGGATGCGCTGGAAAATTCAACCATGAGAAGGGTTAATGTGCGGATTGCTTTTGTTTTCAGGTAGGATCCTGTATGTGTGGGATCCTCAGGTAGATTACAGAAAAATGGTGGAGGAAGTGGTAGCAAGATTGTTTGGGAGAGAAGCTAAGCAGTCTCGGTAGCACGAGTACGAGCATCACTAAATCGTCTCTCACTAGCTTTACTGTGTTTCTAAGCTCTCTTAAAGAAATCCGAGCACTATTGATCATCTCGTTGTCTAGAGGGAAAAAGAAGAATCGTATTGAATTCAGATTAGAGAAAGATCATTATAAAAAAGAGAGAAGAATGTTGAGGGAAGTTGTAAGAGTTGTCGAATTAATCGAGGAAAGGAAGGAGGCAAGATCAAGAAACAATAGATCCCCGTCAATAGAGGAGAGACTACGATGGAGAGAGCTAAAGAAAAAGGAAACACATGGGTTGGGCTAAAAGGGCAGGGATAAACAATACTAGATATAAAGTTTTGGGGAATGTGGCCTAAAGGTGTCACTTAGAAGGCGACTAAATTAAAAAATAAATAGAACGGTTTAAATCACAAAAGATAATGTTGAGAATAGGATATAAATGGCCAGCTTGAGAAATTCACCCAATGTGTCGTTAAATCTGTCAGAGTGGTAAATAGGTCCCCGATAATCAAGAGCAATTTTAAGGAGGGATTACCAGTCAGATGGTCAAAACAGACCTCAAATGTGTCACGATAGTTTTACTAAATGACTAGTTCGAATTGATAGCATAATTAGGCTAGCCTAGTATAATTGTCGCTTATTATGGATAGGGTCGCTCCTAGCTCAGAAAACTTGCAGGGCAATTTTTTTTCAAAGGATTCTATTTCGTTTTTAAACTAACGAAATGGGAAGAGCCATAAAACAAAATCTTAACGAAATAATTTGTTAAATATACTCATTATTTTTTCAAGTCGGAACAAACATTACAGATGACCTCAACAATTGAGTCAGTGTAAATATTTGTCTAAATATTACGAGAATTCTCATCTTATCCCAACTTTAAAACTTAGCACTTTCTTTCTTTTGCACTCACACTTTCTTCTTTTAAAGTGGGATGAATTTTAGACGTAGCAAATGACAAAGTAATGTAAATTGATTCACATCGTTCGTTTTTCGGTCTAAATAATGAATTAGTGAGCTAGAAAATTAATGTTTCTAAACGATCTAATTAAGTGCCGTGAATAAATAATAAAATTAAAATTGTATAAGAGAACGTAACCGATTGCATTTAATTTCGAAGTTCAGCAACAACCAGAAGAAAAAGCTATGAAAAAATATTAGTTCGTTGGTGAAACACGAACGAAAGCGTTTGCTTAATTATCTAAGTAATCGTAAGCAAGTTAGAGTTAACCGGGCACCTTCAGGGGCCTGAGGGTGTTAATAGGGATGATACGTACCACGTAGTGAAGATATTAAATGAACGAACTAAGTTAACTACAATAGAAAGAGAATAGAAAGCCTAATAATCTTAGTAAAGATAATAATTTAACAGATATTGATATAACCGAAAATGAGATTAGTTTTTATATATAGAAAATTAAAATTTCTAAAGAGCAGGAACTATATAATATCTATCCGCTTAACAGTAAAGAAATGGTAAGCTAACTACGAGCATGAAAGCTCTTTATGGACTATTTTCCAAGAGTCTATTAACAAGGAAATAGCTGCGTAATTTCGGGTGATCTATTTAACCCTTTACCTGCTGCCAGGATAATCACAATGTTCCTACTGAGTGCGGCAGATATTTATATTTTTAAATATTACAGCATATTTACTATTGTTTTTATCCGCGTGTTTATTTTTTCCACAGCAGTGAAAATCATTTTGAAAATGCGCTCGTTTCATTTACAATGGCACTTTGAAACTTCGCAAATTTAGTCCTTCACATCCGTGACGAATATTGCATCATATTAAAATCATTATAAAATTTAATTGTCTCTTTCTATTTTTCCAATTAAAATTTGTAGTGGCGAATTAACGTAAAGCATTTTATAGTTAAATGCAATGCTTTTGAAAAATATTAAAAATCAAGGCAAACATTCGAACGCGTGGACAGTGCGCCCTCTCATTTTCTTCCTTTCTTTCTTTTATCAGTAACTTACATAATTTTATTTCTCTTGTTAGAAGACATAATTTATAACATAGATAAAAGAAATATTTCAAAAGGAATTTATTTTCAATTGACCAGTGGAGGGGATTGGTAGGATTCGGTGGGGTTGATACATACCGACTTATAATTATAGGGGAGTACTTAATGATTATGATGGTGATGATAATAAAAGACTTATAAACATTGAAGTAAAACTTTTCTTTTGTATAATAGTTTTTGAAACATAGGTCAACACATCAAGGTAGTCACACTTACAGCAGATATAGTTTGTTCGTTGATTTTTGTTCTCAGTTTTTGTTGTGTGGCGCAACCATTACAAGTTTTTGAAGGAAGAGTCCTGATATGACATGTGTTTCTCGAAGGAAGAGGCTTCATAAAATGTATAACAACTTGAATAAGGCCTGATTGTCGATTCCCAATGTGTCGAATATCAGAAATTCAATTTTTTTATATTTATCAACTTTGAAAAATCTACAATTGTTTTTCTCCTTCATTTTATCCTTGTATGCACAATGCCCATTTAGAATAGATACGTTAACAAGATAGAACAAAAATTGCTTATATTATCTAATAGATTTACACATACACTATATACCACTTATTAGCATATCACTCTTATCAATTACACAGGCCTGCGTTTGAAAAAAATTTTATGTTCCCCAGGATTTTTTTGTGGTTCTTAATGAATCCAACCTCCTGAGCTCAAAAATGAATGTATATTCGTTCAATCAGGTCAGATTTTCTCAGTACAGCATACACTATTTTCATTGAGATTACCTCATTTTTTCTGAATTTAAAAAAAAAAAACTTTCTCTATCTAATAATGCATTATTACTGTTATATCATATTAACAGGAATACACGTATGTAAACTATAATTCTTTTAATAAACAAAAAAAAAAAAGAATGCAACATAATAAAGAAAATAATTATAATTTTGAAGAACAGACGCCCTTGACGATTTTCGTTTGTGCCTGTCATCTGGTGCATCACGCTTCAAACACCAATAGTAGTCAGCAAGGATGTTTCCGTTCCATTTACACTGGTACCTGGATTCCATTGTTTTTATGTCCTGGTGGAATCTTTGCCCCTGTTCTTTACTGTAATCATCGCAGTTGTCGGGAAAATAATCCAGATGGGACTGTAAAAAGTGTATCTTTATAGACATTCGAGCTCCCAAATGTTTGAGACTTGTTAAGAGCTGATTGACCAGGGCAACATATTCTTCTAGGCTTCTTTTATTGCCTAAAAAATTGTTAACTAGAGCTTTGAAAGGTTTCCAGGCATCTTTTTCTATGTCCTTCATTGATGCATCAAATTGCTGATCAAGTTCCTGATTTAGAGGCCATCAAAAATTCCCCCATGGAGCTTAGCGTCACTGATTTGTGTAGATTTTTGAAGAAGAAATTTAAAAGCTTGGCCTACTTTATCAAGGGTTTTGACATAATTTTTCATTATGCCAAGCTTTATATGCAGTGGAGGGAGGAGTATTTTTTGAGGAGGCACTGAAGGTTCAGCTATCACATTGTTTGATCCAATTCTAAATGCTTCTCGTGGAGGCCAAACCTTCTTCTCATAGTGCATACTATCTGCACGACTGTCCCATAAACATAGGAAACAGGGATGCTTCGTGTAGCCTGTTTGCGTCCCAAGCGTAAAAGACACTACCTGAAAAAATTGAGCACGGTATGTAAATTCAGTATAATATTTCTAAAAACAAATTCAAAGTAATATTTCTTAAAAAAATAAGAATATGAATATGTACTGAAAAATCCTGTAACCCGATGCATTAAATCATCGTATTGGAACTAATTGGATATACATATGTACATCTTATTTTGAGTTTATTGAGTTGTGTTGTATACCTTCTCAATCAGAATAAGTTCCTTATTAACCAAATAGGATGCATTAACCTATAGGGACACACTTCAACAAAAAATATAACTAAAAAATGACTCATGATTTCCAGATTTGCATTCTTGTAAAATGTAAGTTGACCAAAAGGTGTATACAAGTATTAACAATTAAAAATGAAAATGTCAATATCAAAAAGCTTAGAAATGCCAAGTGTAAAATGATCTTACCTTTAAGTCACCACATATCCTCCACTTATAGCTAGAGTAATATATTGCATCCAGCAATTTTTTCATATTTTCATAACTTTCAGTAAGTTGGATTGAATGGCCTATAGGAACGGAAGCTATCTTGTTACCAATATTCAGTAACACAGCTTTTAAACTTCTACTGGAGAAATCTATGAAGAGTCTCCATTCTAATGGGTTGTAGGGAATTCCAAGGGCCTCAACAAGTCCTTTAATATTGGCACAGTATACTAAAGAGCTGGAAGAATGCTGTAAAAAATAGTTTCGAAACTCTTGATCTCTATTTCTGTACCCCCCTAAATGTTGTTTCTTAAGCGAGAAGATTACTTTCACGAAGTCGAGAGCCAAGAAGTTGTGTATTCGCCTTTGAAACCCCCAGATCCCTGGTTAGGTCATTTAACTGAACATGAGTGAATGGTCTTGCGACCATATCATGTGTGGAAACCTGATAAGACTCAGATGTGTCATAATCTTGGTCAACTTCCATATTAATCTCTTCATGTACCTCTATATGTTCAGTGGGAGAAGGTATAGGAATTCCTGGGCCATGGGTTTTATGGCCGAATGAACATCCGGATATGCCACACTATGTTTATTCTTCTTATTTATACCTGTGGAAAATATAATTGCATATTACATAAAGGAATTGATTTGGAGTTGCAGATAGTACATAAATGTTTAGTAAAGGATATGGTCATGCTGAAGTGAACTATGTTAGTTTTTAATTTTTTGCTAAGTCTTTGCATAATAATGACATTTTCAGGAGCCAGTATAATACAGAAAGCTTGAAAACTTGATACAATGCTTACCTTTAAGATTCGTCATGCAAAAATAGCAGTCCGTAGTGTGGTCCTTGCCATCTCTCCACACCATGGGAACACCAAAAGAGAGGGACTTCTGTTCGCCCTGACTCCAGCGTCTTCAACTTATGTAGCATTCCTTGCAGCAGATATGTGGTGCAAAACTTTTATCTTGATCTCTTAGCCTTACTCCAAAATATGCATGATACAAAGATTTAATTACAAGAGGGATTGAACTTTGCTGCTCGGGAAAAGTCACTTTGCCGCAAACATAGCAAAATCTGTCGGAGCTATTCTTACATTTTCTGTTCATTTTTAACTCAACCACTATTATTATTATTATTCTTATTATTATAATGCTAAGCAATTTTCAACCTGCAAAATATAAACCTATTTGCATAATTTCTTAAAATGTACACAAAATTTACTGCGAATAGAGCAGTGCAAAAACTATTGAAATTTGATGTAATATAGGAAATGTATAAACTATAAAATTATTATCACCCCCTGTATCGCAAAAACTGGAGGTAATAGAGAAAAACGGACGACAGATTCGGATTTAGGAGGTCAATTTTATTAAGAAACGATATAGAAAACCTAAGGTACATTTTTGACGCAGACCAGTGTTATTTGTATTATTTTGTTCTACTCAATCACACATTTAGCTTTCAAAAAATTATCATCTATATGTCTTTTACTCTATCACATATTTTCTAATCATGCACATTTATAAAAAACTATACATTTCCTCTATCGCACCATTTTAGCAATAAATTTTTACATTGCATCTATTCAACCTCCCCTTCTTCAAAATTTGAAATCTACTCATCGTCTTTCTTTTTAACTGAACTCTTTCACAAGCGGAGTCTTAATTTATAGTAATTTTGCAAAGAGAGCAATTATTGTGTACCATTTGTCAACAAAAAGAAAATGCCCTTCATTCAAATAGGATTTCAGCAGTTTCATCACAACTCCGCCGTCACACCTACTTCATTTTCCAGAATCGCACAAACCGAACGTTTTTACCCAGAATTTATGTCTTTTATTTGGATTTTATTGCTTATAATGGTGTCTTCCTACCAAAAGGAGTAAACTATTCACAATGCAAAGGTCTTTGAAAGCAATTAGCTTTGATTTAAATTTCTGTCTAATGAGATCCAGAACAGGTTTGATTTATTCTATCTTGCTAATTCTTTCAATTCTATTATTGCTAAAATCCCAAACCCTCAATATTTATAAAAGCGATATCTTGACATTATATAATAATAGGTATTTGTAATGCGCCCTTCAGGGCTGTTAGCACTCCCAAAGCGCAGGTTGTGTAGCGAGTGTAGAGAAAGTTTACAGGGGAGAGAAGGCCATTCTGAAGAGATGAGTCTTCAGGAGACGTTAAAAGTAGCAAAGGAGGGAGAGGATCGGATTCGGCAGAAAGAGCATTCCAGAGTCTAGGAGCACAAACTGAGAAGGAACGGTCACCCCTCAAAGCCAAATAGTAAAAAACGACTGGAATTTCCTCTCCATCCCTTTCTTTGGACTTAGATAGGCGGCTATTCGGCTTGTATGAATTTCTTAGCTTGAAAAATTTATAATAGGCATTTGATTGTGTGAAATTTATATTTATTACATCATCTTCGATGATGTATTCCTCTTGAATTTTGTGTACTGAAGCATAAGTAAGTCACACCTATATTTGAATTTCAAACTCACCTATTTAAGCCCGGAATTTCTAATCACATACCCAAGTCCAACATATGCTGACATTGCGGGTCTATTTTGGTTGCCGAGCATCTGACTTTGAGGTCGAGACCTGTCTATACCCTCAGTTTATAGGTCACCAATTTATCATGGTATGTGGATTGGTTACTTGTTTACGGAAGTTGGTCACCACTTTTGGGGTGACGATGGGTTATCAGAAGGGAGGAACTGGGAAAGGCGGTTCATGCAGAGTGTTTGCGTCTGTTTTATTTATATCAACTTCAATTAAGCTGGGCGTGACTTCTCTTATCGTAATATAAACGCGCGGTAGAACCTATCAGCTCAAAGTGTGTTTATTCATTTGTCGTTGAGACTGCAGGGTGAACTTCGAGGTTGTATGCGTGTTGATTCTGGACACGTGTGTATTAAGAATGTATTTGCATTCGGCCGCCTGATCGTGGCTTATTCAAACCGGCATTGATAGCAATGTAGATTCCCTCATATCACAGTTCCACGTAAACTTTAGCTGGTCAAATTGGATTCTCTCCTAAATTTGTCCAGCTGCCTGTGTTATCTTTTTTCAGACTTTTCAGGTAACATCATTTTGCTCATGTATGTATATTTGTACATTCACGTGGGAACCCCAACGATTTGGCTTGCATCCATACAATATTTTTCTTAAAACATATTATATTGCGGTTTAACATTATTTCAAGTATTTTTCTTTATTCTACACTAGTCCAATGCAAATACATGGCATATTATTTCAGTGTTCAATATATGTGCCCAAATTCAAGATTTCATAGAGCCAACAATGTGCTTATTTGTTTGATTCCTGGTAGGGTCTACTTTACCTTGCAATTTGGGCGCCACAGACTCTTAGGTTTCGTCTATAGTGACATTATTTTCACCATTTTCTACGTCTAAAATTTCTACATTATCACTGTCAAATTCAGATAATCCTTCATGGGATCAAGCATCATCGCTGGATATAATGCGTAGATCATCTAAGTCTACATTTGAGAGCAAGTCACTGGACTCATCGCCAATTTCACCCTTTAATTTCGGCGTACAATCTTGCTGAACTTTTGTATTCTACATTCTACCCATTGTAAACCATTTGAGCATTGTGCCTTTAAACGAGTCAGGATTTTTTTTTTATCTCCGCTTAATTTCATTAATTTTATTAAAAAAATAAATATTTATTTATTTTCTTATATTTATTTTTTAGTTTATTTGCTGAGAACTTTCCAATGATAAAAAGAAGCATCAAATTTTATATGCCGGAAATAGCATCATGAGCTACTGATTCTTACAAACAGAAGGGATTCTCAGATTTTAAACCCCCAATATTCATATATGCATTTGGTAACTTTTATAATAGTCTAAAAGAAACTAAACAAAAATTTTAGTTAAACTTCATTTTGGCAGGGAGCAGAAGGAATAAATTATAAACGAAAACCTTGTTTGCGAATTTCAAAGAAAGATTAACAAACGGTATGATAAAACTACGCTACTTTAAAAAAAAAAAAAACTAAAGTTACCTCTTCCATAACGTAAAAATTAAAGCCATCTTAAAATTTATTTTACGATGTCTTATTTTATAATAATCTCGTATCTATCTTTGACAAATGAAATTGGCTAATCATAAGGAATCGCTCTGATCTTGTGTAATCATAGAGTAAACTAAATATTTATTTTTGATTGGAGTTTAGATTTAAGGGTATATTTTGAAATTATAATAGTTCAGCACGTGACATATCAATCTTTTAAATAATGAATTTGGAATATATTAATAGATAATGATAACAAGCCTGTACAAATCTTATTGGTTATTTCCTAGAGTTGTTTTCTTTCAGGGTTTATAATGAAAAAAGTTCCGTACCATATTCTATACAAATGCTAAGGACTTTTTATAAAGTTTTTTCCAAAGATATTTGACTAAAGTATTGAATAGTATGAAACACCTACGGGGATTTATTAACAGAATATTATCGGATAAGATAAATATTGAGTAGTCCTAAAGATGACTTTGTAAATTTCTATAATATTATGATTAATATTGTATAATTGGCATATTTAGAAATATATAGAGAGCAGTTAGATCCAACTATATAAAACATTATATTTTAAACTTTCTAGTTTCTCTCTGAGAGAAATAATCTTTAGAGAGAAGAGATTACCTATCTGATAAAGTTTAATTCATTACTCTTAAGAAAATTTCTTCTAGAACGAGGCTACTTTCGGAATTTTTTTGTAACCTATCATTACTTCAAAACCATGTAGAACTATTAATTTAATGGCACAACTATAGAATGTATATAATGAAATTAAATAAATTTATCTCTGTATAAGGCCAGTGTTTCAAACAATTCATCTTTTATTCTTTCAACACAAACTGTTTGAAATACATCATTACTTGTTAGAAATCAAAATTTCTTAATAGTTTATCTTTATTTCCACTTTGTTGTTTACTGCACTGGAAATCTCGCCGTAAATAAGAAGGGGGGGGATTTCGATTGAGAATATTTCTTTCTCCGTTTGTAAAGGACCTGCCCTTTTATGCAATAAAATAAAGCATCGGTGTACAGTCTGTAATGCTTAAATCTGATGTATTGATATTTGTTTGAAAATTTATTTTGGGAAATTATTGTCGTCTTTCAGATTTGTTTGAGAATAAGAAAATATATTAAATTTTATTGATTTCTCGCTTTGATAATACGGTTATTTCACTCATTGGAAATTCTATTAAATTTAATTCCTTTGCGAATATTAAAAAACATTATTTTCCTACAAACACTAAGTCAATTTGATATGAGAAAAAGAGATCTGATTTCAAGATTAATAGAGAAACATTCTTTGTTTGAATGTTTTAAGTCAACAACGAATAAGAGAAGCAGAACTATGAATATATTATGAAAAAGAATTAACCGCCAAAGTGTAAAGATACTGCATGAAAATTAAGTCATAACCAGTCTCAAAAGTTATAATAACTGTTGGTTAAATAAAAATTCCTCTTTATAGTATATAAAAACCTTTCTCTTGAAATATCTATTTCAATCTACAACAATGTAAACACAACGGAATTGAGAATTAGCTTTTCTAGAGGTATGTTTGAACAAATCACGAATATAGCACCCGTCTCTTTCTGCGACCCTCCAGTTTCTCGTAAATTACCATCTTACTAACGATAAATACAATGCTGGATTCGTAGCGATTGAATGTAAACAGGATTGTGCCAAAACTGACAACTGTAAAAGATATAAAGGGATTTTGATATAATTTTAATGGAGAGGTCCTAACCTATCTGTAAACCTAATGTATGAAATTTATTAAAAGTATGCTCAAAATCTTTTGAATTATATGGGTCCGAAATCGTGTTACATATCTCTCTGACGTAACGCTTCATAATTTTTTAACTTAAAATAAAAGCTTCTTATTTTAACTTTTTTATTTAATATTTGTTTCTTTTACTATTTATTATTTTGTACTTATTACAGTGTTTTTTTCTTTACAGGGGATAAAGCTAAAATGCCTAGAGAATCCCAAACTTCCCCGGACAGTTTCGGTTATATATGTGGAGTAGATACCTTAAGAAAATACAAGATCAGTTAACTAAACATGTAAAGAAACTTTATGAGCTGTTTTTGGATGTAAAGTAGGTGACCAGAACAAACGCTGGGCACCTCAGATATGTTGTGTTAGGTGTACAAGTTTCCTTTCTGCCTGGGTGAAAGGCAAAGGGTCTAGCCTCATGTTTGGCCTACCAAAGGTCTGGAGGGATCCAAAGAACTATTCAATGGATTGCTACTTCTGCTTAATAGATATTGAGGTGGGTAATCTATGCGTTTTTAGGTAGATTATCACTTATGGGGGATAATATCCTATAACTCTCACTTAGTTGGGAGATTACCAATTTATATGGGTGTACAGGAAGAGAATTACTAATTTATAGCGGTAACCACCTCAGATGAAGGTGAATTAAATATCTGACACCAAAGATTGATTACTCACTGTGTTCCTATTTTGCATGGGCCTAGCGAAGTTTTCAGGGTAATCGAGGTAAAGAAGGACGTTGCAAAAATATACTTTATACTAATATTGGCCTATAACGGTGCAAAGGGCACATCACGAAGTTGTTTTGGTGGCAACTCGCAGTCTATATATATATATATATATATATATATATATATGTATATATATATATATATATATTCAACGCGAAGTATTAAATCCTGGAGTGACAAGACTTGGCGAACTTAAAAATGGGGAATTGAACAAGATAATCTTCTTAACGACTGTAATCTAGTAATCTCAACAATACAATGATTATCCTAACTGAGCTGCTCTGAGTATATATATATATATATATATATATATATATATATATATATATATATATATATATATATATATGCTTATTTCCTAGAGGGCGTAGACTAAAATCATCGTTGACCACCCCAAAGGCGAAGTTAATGAAAGCTGTGTAAGTCGAAATTACTTGCATATCTCAAGTTTTATTAATATAAGACAGGAAATGTTTGTTTATGCGTATGTCATATTAACTCAATCATTTTGACCTTTCGTGTCGTTCGTACATTATTTGTCCCGCTCTCACTTCCAACGGTCGCTGGCCTTATAAATATGTACATTTACAAATATATTACATTCCTTCCTTGTGTATTCAAATTCATTGATGCAAATTAATCTATACACTGTCATTTCCTTTTCCAATTTGAGACATTTATTTTATATGAGTGGAGTATGCTGGGATTTAATAGGACAACCAGGCGTCCAATTTAGGGAATTTTCACTTGGCCTATTGAACTCTGCAATTTGGTGCCACTATCCTACCTATTACATAATCCGATGACTACTTTTTCTTTACTGATGTATAATGGATTTTCAAGAAATTTATCAATTAAAAAAGATCACGATCTAGTAGGTGATCTAACACTTACTGAGCAACAGAGTAAACTCCTGGCCTCACGTCTGCAAAAACTTGACTTATTTTAATGATAACAGAGGCCTATTCAATGCCCTTGAGCTGACCTATGAACCAAATGCGTGGAGATTATTAATAGATGTATCCTTTTAGAGCATAAAAGTGGTTATATTGTGCGTTGGGAACACCATGCTTTAAGTTCCATTGCTCACTCAGTCAGTTTATTCTAGACCGCAAAAGTTATAATGAGAAAGAGTGGCTAGTTTGTGCTGACTTGAAAGTAGTAGCCCTACTTAACGGGCTACAAACTTGATACACCAAGTTTATGTGCATCCATTGCAAGTGGAACAGTAGGGCCAGATAAGAAAATTATGTACGCTCAGAATGGCTACCAGAGAAACTATGACGCCTGGATGCAATAATATAATTCATGAGCCACTAGTTAAGAAGAAGAAAATCATTGCCTACCATTGCATATATAACTAGGCTAAATGAAGCAATTTGCCAAAGCATTGCAGCCTAACAAGCCATGTCTCCAGTACTTCTAAACGATCTTCCCTAAAATAAGAAATGTCAAGATTAAAGAAGGCATATTCGTAGGCCCTCAGATGTGGACTTCAAGGCGACACTGGATGAAACTTTTTTATCAAAGTTATTTCTAATAATTGTTTTATAATATCAAAAAACAAAATGGTGAAGTTTCGAAATTTTGTGAATTTTCTAAAACCCAAAGAATTATAAATGGTGAATTTCAGAAAATTTATTTTTATATATTTTCTTCTATAACTATATTTTAGCAACGTGATATTTTGAAAGTGCGGAAATTTAGTTTAGAGTTCCTTTTTAAAATTATCATAATTGGCAAAGTTCAGAAAATTTATAAAAATTTAACCATGGCTGCTTTGTTTATATTAAATTTTAAGCTTAGTAACGAAAATCAAGCTTCCCCGTAGTGGGGAGTGTCGAAGCCATTACCTGGTAGTCCTATTATTTTTGAACGATGTCATCATGCTTATAAGATTGATTCGTTTATTTTTTATCACCTATGTGTTTTAATTTTAAAATACCGATGCCTACAGTTTTCGGACAGATAGATTTTGGGGGGCATGGGTATGTTAATTAATATGTTGGTTAAGGATTAAATGCGGCTCTCTAATACATCTGGAAATAAAATAAAAGTACAAGATTACTTATAACTTTATTCGCAATATCTAAAAGTGCGATGCTATTGAAATGTTATTAATATGATATTCCATGTCAACATGATTTGATAATCATATAATGGTGAAAACGAGGAATAATTGAGCAGAGGAAAGAATTCTCCCCCAAAATCGCCCGGAGGGTCGGCGAATCACATTTAGGTGATGTAACAGTATAGTAGAGGATACAAAAATTTCGGAAAATTTGAGATCGACCTCATTTAAGACAACCTACCATCCGTACCTAAAGTGACGACAGGTCTCTCTGCCTTGCGTGTGCTTTCGGGATCGAGAGAAAACAGCAGTTCTTCTGCAACATGAATAAACAGAAGCCAGCCAGCGTAGTTCAGCTATTGCATAATCCATCACCCAGCGGTTCGCACACTACTTGAAGTGATTGAAAGCCTGCCCTAAAGCAACGTCGCGTGGCTAGTGCATGAGATCAACGTAACTGGACCATACGTCAGCTTGGACGTGTCTTATGGTGTGACGAGTTCGCGTTACGGTTTTTCTCAACCCAAGCCATTTGTTTTGTTCGCAGGAGGCAAGGAGAGAATTGGAATAGTAATTGCATACAAGCAATAGTAAATCATTGTGGCCGTTCTGTAATGGTATGAGGAGGCGGTATCCTATGTTCAGTATGACAGAATGAAATCAGAGAATATCCAAAGAGGGCTGAGAGATTAAATGCTGCCCTCAACTCAACAACTCTCCATAAATAGCTGCAATCAACTGAAGGCAGTAATCACTCATGATTGGGTCAGCATCACACCCAACATGGTGTCCTACTTTTGGGGAGAGCAAGCCTGGAAGAATAATTCTCTCATTAAAGCCAGGGTAATCAATAATCGCCTATGATCTTCCTGGATCAGTTCAGTCGTGCCGTAATCTTTCCAGATTTTTATCTCCTTATATGTCTTATGTTGCTGAGGTAAAATCTTTTGGCAAGTTTGTGTTTTGTTCATTCCTGTTGATTTTTGTTGCATATATAACTTATTGCTATTTATTCCTCCTCGTTCCATTGCTATATTCATATCAATATGCAAATAAATCTTTACTATCCTGCATTTTATGTAAATTCCGAAATTTAGTAAGTGCCCGAAAAAACTTTGCCCGCTGCTATGCAGACTTATGTAAGGAAGATTTGTAATATGACAGACTTTGAATTTTTTCGTATTACCATCGTCTCTCACTCGAAATTTCAATACTGAGTAAATTTTACTTCTTCAATGAAGGCAAATATATACTTTATTTGGCTGGTTTGATAGACCAATGGTCCTGAGGATAAAATAGAATGTATATCAAATCCACTATGTCTATATTATGTATCATGAATGGGATGAAAAAAAGATAGTATTAGCATTACTTACAATAATGGAAATGGTTTCATAGTCTCGGTTGCATTTGTAGGCCACGGGATCATGAACTTGCTTTGTAAATCCTGAGCTTTTAGTTTCACACCTACCTCCATTAAGTAGGGCTAAATTATTGGCTTATATGACCTTTATTTTTTATAACCATAATAATTTTGATTGATAATCTTTCCTTTTTATGGTACAATTAATTATTTTCGCTAATCTTTTTCCATTTCTTTTACATTTTACCAATGGAATAGGCAAGTTTCCATGTCTCTCTTATTAACGAGCTATAAACCACAATAGGGATTTTAGATAGATGACAAGCAAAGAGATAGATACAAACTTAATAAAAATTTATTGAATAAAATAAGATTTTGAAATAGGAAAGGTTATCCTAAGTTTTCTTCCCATAAACAAGGAGCTTTAATTAATTAGATTATAAGCATAAAAATGATTGCGAAAAGCTAAAAATATCAACTTATAGGAATCATTTTCGTGTGGGTTTTGCAAACAAAGGTTATTCCAGGACATATTAAATGAATGAAGTTTTTATTGGTTGAATAATTTTGTCGCTTGCAAACTATGTTAATAAGGAAATGTTTTTATATACATGTATATATATATACATATATATATATATATATATATATATATATATATATATATATATCTAAATATATATATATATATATATATATATATATATATATATATATATATATATATATATATATATACATAATTTCTTATGAGTGACACATTCACCATTTACTTCTGCTGTTCGTCGTTTTTTAGCAAATGGGATTCAGTCTTTGATTTTTTCATGTTCAATCTATTGTTTCGAATTCTTGTGTAGTTATAGCCTTCATAATGTATTGAATGTCCCTCGGGCCTATTAGGTTTTTACTGTGATTTTCCTACCGAAATTTTAATTTCATCTCCATATTTCGCATTTGGATTAGTCTTTATTTATTTTAAGATTGTGTTTTCTTTTCAAATGCTTGATAAACCGGGAGCGTTAATTCTTTGATTTTATTGGGTTTTTTTCAGTTTACATTGCTACCTGCTGAACTATAAATTTGAATTAGTAAATGGTGTAGAGTAATGGAAAAATGTTTAAATCTGTGTGCAATTTAATGTAGCCTTTTCTCTAGGATGTAGACATAGACTTTAACAAAGTATTGTTTTTCCTTGCTTGTTCTGCTAGATATTCTGCCGCATGGCAATGAGTGAAGGAGTTGATGATAGTTTTCAAAGAGCAAAGACAACACGATTTTGCACTGATGTTTCGTGGTCTGGTCGATACTTCCGAGCTTATTATATAAAGGTCATATTTTATCCGAATTAATATACACGAGAGGTAAATTTCTTCTTACAATACAAAACCAATAGTGCTTTGTCCTTTATCCAGGTTATGCTTGCATTGCTGATTAAATTTCTTCCATCTTCTCTTTTTCACTTCCCAAGATTAAATGATTTACTCAGATTCTGTATGCATTTCCTCTCCATTCTATCGATGATAACGAATAGTTTTTTATTAATCTAATTAAATTTTAAATACCTTATATATATTTATCTCATTACGTTTGAAATCCTCTTTACAGGCTTATATAATATGGTTCTTGTCCAGAGAAACTAAACTAAACAGAACCTTCGAAATCCAAGACCAAACTATACAAACGTTTGCGGTTGGTAATTACGAGACCTTCTAAAACCATTTAAACTAGAATTACTAAATTAATATCCAACTTACTTCCTAAAGAGGAAACTGCTCCCGTATGTATCAATCCATTTGAAATAGAGCGTCATTATGACAATGCTAAATTACGTCATCAAAAACCTATAATCCTTTTGCTAAGTAAAGCCCTTAAATAAAATGCCAGGTATGAAAATGTCCTCTTATATATAATTAACAACTAATGCAAAACTATAGACCATTATTTACTTTTCAAGGTATTCTCTGCTTACAGATTTCTTATAAATTTATGTCACTCCATAATAAGATAAATAATTATTAATCAAATTAAAATCAATTTATAAATAAAAGGCGACCTCGATTAATAAAAAGCTTTGATTAGTATTTTCCACATTTTGGGGTATACAAAAATGTATATTATGATATTAAGTTACAATGCTACATTTAATGACTTTGTACTTACCAAACAGACGGAGAAGAATGATTATAGGAAGAATAATTTGCTTTGCTCTCATACTGATGAATATCTAATTTCTCTTTGTTTAAATGAGACTTTAGAAAATAGGAAAATTTATTCCTCCATCTGTATATATGCAAATCGATCGCAGCATAGAAAATATATTAGAAATTTCCGTGGCTAACATCCTATCATAGTGTATATATTTTGCTTATGGTTTTTGCTTGAGTTCATTTGTCACATATATGAGTTGAATAGGGAAATCTAATTATATACTAGATTGCACAAAATATTTAGTAGCTAGGAAAATTTACTCGGTGATTTATACATAAAATACTGCGAGTCCCATTCTATCCAATTTTAAAGATTACCACAAATCTAAAAACTCATGAAATCATATACATAAATGGATCTAAGTATCTACTAAGCACTCATTGATTACTCAACTAAATCTGTGAGAAAGGTGATCTTATGTTTACCCACAGTTAGATATCTAGTGAATTTATTTATATTATGATAAATAAATGAGCATTGGCCTTTAGTTTTATATGTTACTCGGACTGGCTTGAAAAATCGACTCACACTGAATCGCTACCCGGTAGTAAAACGTCTTCACAACTCACACTTTGAAAGGACACTGAAATAAAATTACCGAATCCAGGCCTTTTAAAGCCTTGGAACACACATACACACGCAATTATGATCATACATACATACATATATATTTCATGACACATACAACCAATCTATTATTTTTATTTTATATACAATTGTTAAATCAGCTATAAATAATACCCTTCATCCATTACCATGACAAATTGTAGTGCATATATGGGCCACTCACTGAAGAGAGACTGGCGTCTACTGCCCTAAGATTGTCAATTGTGTCTGGCGTTATTTCCTTAGACAAAGTAAATGAAACTCAATTTTGGATCTGAAAAGTTCCCCAACTGGCATTGACTTAACAACAGATTCTTCTCGGTTTATAAAGGAAAGCAAAGGAAATTGGTCCGATCAAGACAGTAACGTTTATTTACAAAGAGAGATATACAAATGCAAAGTAGATATAGTTAGAGAAATAGAATACGAAGGGAAAGAATAGGATAAATGGGTAAGGAGAGAAGGAAATGTTAAAAAATCGTGTTGCAATTCTCGTAATCGAGTTCTTTCGGGCAGAGAAAAACACTTGGAAATTCTGTAACAAATAAGTTAAAAAAGAACAAAGGATAAGTAAAGAACAAAATTAAAGTAACTTTATTCCACTTACAAACAAGTATTGTGAGATAAAAGCATAAAATATAATTGGAAAGTTTATATTGAATAATAAAGTATTATAAAGTGGACCTTGAAAACTGATCAAATGCAGTAGTAGTGTCTTTTTATTAGACAAGAGTGGAAAATGATGAAAGAGTGATTACAGTGGGATAAGTCTATTGAAAGCTGCAGTTAAATTCTAGGAAAAAAAATTTAGGGCGTTTAAAATGTATAACCGAAATATTAATAGGGAATGAGCAAGGGTGGTTAGGACAGATACACGGTTTAGACCGACTATTTGCAATGATCCAGCAAGCTGATAAACAAGGCATCTGAGATGAAAAATATATGCTGCGTTAATGGATCTAGAAAATGCATATGATCTTTAAAAAAGAGAAGTATTATTACAAAATTAAGACGTGACAAAGACCTATTGATCCTTGTAGCCTAGATCTAACAAGTGGCAAAAAGAAGAGGGAAGAGAGAATGAAAATAAATGAATATTTTTATAATACTTATTTCTGCAAAGTCATAATTTAAAGTAATATTTATTCATTTTATTCTTAGACATATTTACTGTAGTGCTTTAGGCGAAGAGCCTTAGGGGGCCATTTTCTGACTGTATTGATGCATATGAATATTTTGTTATATCGCATTGTTAAAGTTTTTGTTTCCTTGTTTGAAATCAATATTTGTAGTTGCCGCTCAGCATTCTAGCTAAAATATTAGGTGGTAATTTCTATTAGTGAACACTTTTATAATTTCAAGTATTTCAATATGTTGATGCAAAGATGCAGATGTTTTAGTGTGAGTATATTCATTTGCCTAACCCTCCTTTTCTTAGGCCATATTTCTAATTTCAGGCATAAATTCCGTTAGTGGACGCGATCCAATATTTCAATGTACTTTGGAGTATATACACCCAAAAACTGTACACAATATTTACAATGTCCTTTTGGGACTCTAAATTGCCTGGCTTGTAAAATATTAGATCATTAAGGATTAGGAAACCTAATTCCTTTGCGGATTGATTTGATTTAAAAGTGTTCCAGAGATAGTATAATCTCTTCTGATATTATCATTACCAATCTTAATTAATTTTCAATTATTACTATTTATATATATAAAGATGTATATATATATATATATATATATATATATATATATATATATATATATATGTATATATATATATATATATATATATATATATATATATATTCAAGGCGACTTTTGTGGGTGATTAAAGATTTCTTACTATTTTCCTTATCTAACAGCATATATACGGTGGCCTAAAATAATTGGACCTTATTTGAGTAGCAGTATCTCAATATCGATTTTAGATAGGGACATGAAATAAAAACAAATGAAAGATGAATCCTTTATCTATAAATAATTATTTATTGTAAACTCGTCTAAAATTCAATTAATTAGTCAATTAACCTTTAAATAATTAGGTGAAAAGACGTTTTTATTTTCTAAATTTGCAACCTTTAAAAAAGTTCAAAATTTTAAATTAATTTTAAATTTTAATTAATGGTTCAATGTATCTTATTTTATAGTTAATCACAGACTTTACTCTTGAATTCAATTTTGAAATGTCTTTTCAATTTTTACAAGGGAAAAATACTCCCATGCAGCCTGAATTTATTTACGCAGATGCTGCACATCACAGATTATGTGACGGTGCTAGACTCTTTCCTCCAAGGCAAACCATTACACGAAGTAGTCGATGGGATTTAGATCTGAACTGCATGTTAGCCAATTATTTGGTTCGATAAAAGCTTGATAATTAGTATTGAGAAATGCTGTTGTTTCTTGCGGATCTATAAAAGGAGCATTTTCATACATAAACACAAAATCAGATGCTATTTTCTTTATTTTTGATAACATTGGAGATAGAATTCATTATAATAGTAAGCGAAGTTAATTTTAACGCCATGCTGAATACTAAAGATGGATGTTTTGTTTTGAAACGATGCAGCAAGAGAAACTATAAAGGAGGGCGTATCGAACAGTTCATTAATATTAAAATTTAGTTTAAAATTTTGAACATTTGTATAGGTTGCACTTTAGAAAAGAATTAAATACATTTTAATTATTTTTTAAAGGCAAATTGATTTATTGAATGACTTTTAGACTATTTTTACAATGTATAATTATTTATAGATAAAGATTCCTCTTTCATTTATATTTCATGTTCCTAGCTGGAATGGTCTTAGATATAATGCTTCTCAGAAATAGTCTAATCTCTTTGGGGATGCGGGGCACCCTGAATATACAGTAGCAGCCATAAAGATTCGGACACTTAGAGTTCCTTCCAAAATCTTACAGTAGCTTCAAACCAAATTATGTTAAGTAATGCACGATGAGTTACAAATATTAACTATCCATAGTTATGAGCTTTACATTTATATTCTACAAGTTAGGATGGATGAAACTACAGGTTCCGTACAAAGGAGCACTTTTTTTCCAAAATATATATATTAGCAGGAATATCCGTTGTTGTCCCGGTAATATGTGCGTTCGCAAATAAAGTAAGACAAATTTGATCTTTTTACTTTTTATTCTTTTCAAACAATATTCTTATTATATGATCTAAATTTATTCTTGTTCACCAACGCTAGAGAACTTCTTGGTACTCAATATTCTTAGGTTTACTCCGTATAGCATATACAAACAGATTAATTTTGCCTTCAAATATAGAGCAATCAAGCTAGAGTTGACCATAAGAAAAACAGTATTCCTCTAGTTGCAACTATGCCACTAATAGACTCCTACCTCACGATTTATTTTATTTTACATATTGCAAGCTTACACTGGTTGGGAAATATAGTCTTCTGAATGTAAATGACAGTGCTGATCCGGATTGATTTAGATATTATGAGAATGAAGGTATCCTCTATTTTCTGCCTCCAGTAACAAGTGGCATCAAATTCCTTACCAACAGTCGATCCAAAGTGCGCAATAACATTATATAGATTTACCAACTTCAGTTCAAGTTGTAGAGGAGAGGTTGCATAGAGTTTAGGAACTCTGTGATATAATCAAATATTTGAGCAGGATCCAAAACTGTATCAACTGATTTGTAAATTTTATGTTTCTCTGAGAGGGCAAACAGTAGATGTTTACTGATTCTGCAAAAGGTGTTGTTATTCGGAGCCAATATAACTCTTTCACACAGCCCCTTTTAGTTTTGTAGTTTTGCTGAAGATTGGATAATACCTTTTCCATGAGATTATCAATAGTATTAATAACTATGCAGATAGAAGATATTTCTATTTCATCATCAGCATCAGGAGTTATTATGCTATTTCCAAGTATCAGAATTTTGGGGCCAAATTGTGCTGATAGTTTATCACCAAAAATCTCAGATCTCATAATTGTGTTTATAGACAGTGTTCTAATATTCCTACACAAAGAAGATGATAATAGGCAAGCACAGACCTCATCTGCCCTGCACTGGAGGTGTCTCCCTAAAATCACCTTACAGCAAAAGAGTGACACCTCTCATATGAGCCTCACAATCTCTGATGTCTCGCATTGACTTGCCTAGTAAGGAGTTACCGGCTTTGCTGGGATAAAAAGTCCTGTCAAAGATAAAAACAGATACACATTGTATTAAATTGTTATATTGTGCCACAAAAATATCTTTAATTTCTGATTATTATTATTTTTAGTTTGAAGAAAGATTTAAGAGAGGTGCGCACTCTTCCTATCATATAATATACTTAAAATGGATATACTTTTCACCATGCACACCCGGCAATCTATGCGCACGCGATATTAACCGTTAGTTATGAGCCAACTACGTCGTGGCCACACAAACGGTGAGAGGAGAGAGGGATAAGAGAGTGAATAGGGAGGAGGAAATAGGGAAGGGGAGATATAGGCGAGATGGAGAGAGAGAGGGGTAGTGAGTTGGGAAAAGATTGGGAAAAGAAGGGGAGGAGGGAAGATGATGTGAGGGAAGGGGAAGATGGGAGAGGTACAGAGTTGTGGAGAGGGGAGAAAAGGGTAGAGTTAGAAGGGGATTTTTTATTCCTATAAATCGACAGACAGACACACAGACATATATATTTATATATATATATATATATATATGGGATATGTAGTGGGAGAGAAGGGGGAGAGTAGGGGCGGAGTAGGGTGGAGAAAGAGTGGTGGAATGTGAGAATGGGTTTTTGTATTCCTATAAATGGATAGAAACACACACAGACATCAGACTTTCTTTTTATTATATATATATAAATATATATATATATATATAACATCGCTTTACATTGTAAGAAGGGTTCTAGTAGAAGTAGATGTTTGTAAAGACTAAAGCTCAAAGTTTGAGTGTTCCAGAAAGCTGCCTGAGAGAATGGTATTGCCAATTTTGAAGTTTGGGAGTGATACTATAAATTCTAAAGAGAAAAAGATCTTCTTTATGAACAGTGCAAATGCACTGTGTGAGAGAATTCAGTTTTGTGGAGGGATATATTGAAGGTTAATGGACTGGGTAAGAGAACCTTATGGTTTAAAGAGAGTGTGGATGAGGTTGTGGTTGAAATTTATCTGAGTTGCATGGGGAAATAAGAAAAAATTTGGAAATAGAATGTAAAGAGAATATACGAGAGTGAATCTCAGGATGCGAATAAGTTGGCCAGAGAGGGTATAAGGTGGTTGATTATGCGAATGAGCTTTTGGTTGGGAAATCTCTTTCTTCCTATGACGATACCAGACTGAAAGAAATACTAGAGTAAGAGAAAGCAGCCAATTTAGTATAAAGAAACATGATGGGTTGTTTTGCACTTGACAGGGAATAAAGAAGGGGGTGAACAGTCATTATTCTCTTTGAAGCTCCCCTATCCTACTTTGTGAGAGAACTAGGCTTGTTGAATATGATGCGAAGATTATCGTATTTAATTGCTAAAATATTTAAATCACTTTCGTAAAAATATTGGACGATATATTTTGCTGAAACGAATCAATCTAAATTGTTTTATATTAACACTAGGCAAGATTTTGACAAAGGTACAGTGTAAAATTAATTAATAGAGTTAGATTTTTACAATGTGTTCTATGTAATTTCCAGAGAGACTAATGTCAATAATAAAATCACATTTAATAAATGCCAATCTTTTAAATGTGACTAAAGATTGGCTTAATGTAAACTAAAATAAATTGTTAAGATTGCCGAAGTTTAAGTTTGAGGTATAGTAACAGTACAGAATCTCTAATATCTATTAAGGGTGCTTCTATTTTTATTATCTACGTATATGACTAAGATAATGAGATATATAGGGCCGCAAAATAATAAAACATACTGTTAGAAATTCAAATTTACATACTTTTATTTAAGGCAGGTATATAAAATTTACAACACTCTTGGAAATTTATGTTATATATATAATGTAATGATCAAAAGATTGAAATAGTGAACAGGAAAATCTTTATATAAAGACCACAGTAAAATATGACAACGTAATAGTTTATAACACCTTCATATAAATACATATAAATACGTTTCAACGTCATCATGTGGAAATACAAATCAAATCATTCAAGATCTTGGAAAACGCATTGTTGCTATTCATATTAGTGTCCTTGATAACAGAAAGATCTCTGTAAAGCCTTATGTATCTCTAAGCTCAGATTGTACTATAATTTGCTACTGGAAGTCTCGTAGTTTATTTCATCAAATGGAACATTCAATTCGCGCTTGGATGTTAAGGGAAAAGTGCAGCCCCAAACCTTGGTAAAACATTAATTGATAAAACACATACTACATACTCTAAGGAGCCGCAGGAAGATATAGTCACAAGTAAAGTTTAAGTTAGCATGTATATAATAATGAATATACTGTGTCAGTATGTTCTGTTTTCTTGTACTATAAGCAAGAGAACCCAATATAAATTTCGTTTGGCGTTTGAAAATGAACATGTAAA
Source organism: Ceratothoa steindachneri (assembly GCA_963969495.1). Classification (NCBI taxonomy): domain Eukaryota; kingdom Metazoa; phylum Arthropoda; class Malacostraca; order Isopoda; family Cymothoidae; genus Ceratothoa; species Ceratothoa steindachneri. The sequence goes on along the minus strand of OZ018321.1, from coordinate 53,715,327 downwards.
GTAAATAAATGGGCAACATCTGAAACGAAATCCTTTGGTCAGATGAAATGAAAATAGAAATTTTTGCTCGAAATTCAATCAGCAGATTTAGAGAAAAAGTATGTAGCTTACATGCAAATGAATACGATCACTGAGTCAAATTCGGTAAGAGATCAATTTTCGTATAAGGGAGAATTTTTACAAATATTTCGTAATCTAGTGTTGCCTCTATTAAGTGAAACCAGAATGAGCACATTGAAAAAGACAATGACCCCAAGCTTACATAAAAATAAATTAAAATTGGATGCATACAGGAAGAATTAATGTATTGGAATGGGCAAGTCAACCCCGTGACCTGAATTCCATCGATAATTGGTGAAGGTATTTGAAAACCAATCGTCCAGAAACGAGATTTGCGTAACTTATCTGATAAGAAGAAAAAATATCTTTTGATAAATAGATCAAAATCAGCCATGAAACTGTAAAAAATTCGTAGGAGACGACTAAAAACGCCAGAAACTGTAATTGACAAAAGGTGTTATTACGCCAAGTACGAATCTAGTGTATATAAATGTTTTGCGAACTTTAGCGTTGTCTCATTTCATTATTGTCCTTATAAATTTTAATTGATCGCCATATGCTTATATGGTCGTTACCTTTTATTTAGTACATAAGGTTCGTACGTTGTAAATTTTATTAACCTTCCTTAACGAAATTATGTAAATTTGTAGTGTAGTGAGTAAGAGTGTTTTGTAAAATGTTGAGCCTTACTGAATAATGAATATCAACAATCATGATTTTAAAATTATTTGGGATCTCATATTTTGATATTTTTATTAAAAGGGCATGAACTCAATTTCCTATCCTATATTCTATAGTATGGCAACTTTTTAATTATTTCATGCCCATTTTGGAGTATATAAAGAGTTGGGACTTTGTAAATGCTCGAAAGCAAAGAAGATGATTCTAGGCTTGAGAATGTTAGTAACACGAAACGACTGAGAGAGACATACCAACCTTAAATTTTACAAAATTGCGTGGTAAGAATGATTCATTATGAATCATTCGCACACAAAGTAGCTTTTTACTAGGTTTCTCTTCCTGCTAATACTGTTGATGAGACTACGAATACTTATCTAAAATGCATGGAATATGATAGAACACCATATCAAATATGTGTTAATTTTCACAGGAAGAACAAAATTTAACTTTGTACTCCGCGATTAAAGATGCAAATGATCAATGTTGTCCATGTTTTCTGATAATCCCATACGTTAAAGATAAAACACCCACATGAGTTTACTAGGAGAGATGATCTGTTAACATAAAAATATTAAGTAAACGAAATATATCTCTCTCTTTCTCTCTCTCTCTCTCTCTCTCTCTCTCTCTCTCTATATATATATATATATATATATATATATATATATATATATATAGTACAAGAAAGAGAAATTGGACGCGAATGAGCAATGAGACAAGAAACAGGAGTTTTTTAGAGGTAAGAGAAAGGGACATTAGAAGAAGACTAGAATCATAGAGAGCAGAGGGCGGCACAATGAAAGCAATCCTTTACCGAGAAGACAGAGATAACGCCAGGGGAAAAAGTTTGAAATTCCTGGCTCGGACTTGAACCCGGGTCTGCTGATTGCTGGTCAGATGCTCTACCGCTCAGCTACCATCATAGGCGAATTGTATATTTAAGCATTCAGTAGCTGATCTGCGATCAGCTACTGCTTCTTAAATAGACGATGCAGAAGCGTACGGCTGCCGGTCCTGACTTGTCATAACTTTTCCTAACACCTCCACAAACAGCCATCCCTCTTCCTTTGTTTTGCCCTACCGATTCGCGAAACTTATTGACTGCCCCTCGTATATATAAATATATATACATATATGAAGTGATTACTTTCATTTGCGACACTCAATATAAGAAAACACCCAAATGGTGTAAGTTGGAAAGTGAAGGACTAGAGCGAGACTTAAATATTGACAACACCTATGATATATAGTTCAATAGTTTTGATTCAGGTGCCAAATAACACTCAAATTGTGTGTAGGTTGGATTTATTCTGTTCTTGTTATTTTCTATTCCCTCCCTACTTGTTAACTTTTCTCGATCTTGATGTCTGTCGTCCTTGCCTGAAATTACTTAATCCTCTAGTGACTGACGACTGATATCATAGGCGGATTGTATATTTAAGCATTCAGGCCTTTGATGAGGTGGCATATTCGCCTTAAAGTTCCAATGCAGGATATTGCTGAGAGAGCTCTCTTTGGGTATTTCTACTACCGAATTCAACCTGAGGTCCTATAAATTCATTGAGAACCACAATGCACTTATATGTATAATATAATTACAGAAAATTATCTCCATGATGTTGTTTAGCTTGAGATTTAGGATCTTGTCTTGCATGTCTCTGTCCTAGAATTTGGAGTGGGCTTTTTTCTACATCTCATAGACTAAGTCAATTTTTTTTCTATGATTTAGCAATGGTAATTTTTTCAGTGTTAATGCCAAGTGCAATTGTGTTATCTCTACCTTTATCGAATCTGAAATGATATTCAATTGGTGTGCTTGTTTTCTTGTATATTCTATAAGTCTTCTGTTTAGAAATTTTGCGAAAACTTTTCCAAAAAAATCAGAAGTGATATAAATGGGTAACAAGTGAGGAAATTGGGTATCTCGCTTAGTCTGGTTTTGGGTTGAATATTATTTTGTCGAGTTCGTATTGTCAGAGAAGGTACCGTTACTTGCCTGAGATTATGTTTGAAGCTTAGCAATTTTCCAAAATGATTTCACATGCAATGATGACGGGCTACATGTGGATGTTATCTCATATATTGACTGCCTAGTGCAACGTCTCATCATTTAGTAGCCTATCAATTTAAATATTCCTTTCATCAACTTTTCGAATTTTTGTCCGCTTTGATTACTACCATCCTAGTCACTCACCCGGCACCTTGCATTTGGTTTCTCATGAATATTGTTGATATCCCTGTACCGAAGATTCACATGAATTTGTGGATTCGAATTTAGTTACGTCTTGGTTGTTTATAGGCTGTGGATATTATTACTGCTAATAATTCGGTTTCTAATTTAAAGGCAAAAGAGACTTGGTGCAAGCCATTGATCTCTTTATACCGAGTCCTTCTCTAATTGATATAATCTCTCTATCACTTACTTCATGACCTGTTATTAAAATATAGTGTGTATCATGTTCCTTGAAGATGCTGCCTAGAGATTGTGTTTTTCCGTTCCAGCCATTTGTTTGTTTGCAGAATTTTGACCAAAGCCATTAAATTAACGTGTTGAATATATCTGCCTCTCAATTAACTATCCTTCCCGAGTTACAAGCAACAACTTGGGATGATCACTTAAATACTTTCATCATGACTGAATATATGTAACAAAAAATTATAGGCCTAATTACTTTTCCACAGTCACATTAGGTACCATGTTTATATACGCCATTGGCATCCTATTTGTAAGGTTAAAAAGAAAGTAGTCTAATAATATATATATATATGCAACTACACCTACTGTGTATATATGCTAAACCACGATCATTGTTTAGAGACAGGTCGAACATTAGACGAGATTGATGTATACCTAATATTTTTACTTAATTTAGTTTATTTCATTATATATTGTACCTATATAATATTTTTGTTACAACACCTTTACTAATGGTCAAATAATGTGTTTGCCTTTTACTAATGAAGTATGTCTTTTTTTTTGTTTATTATATGATATATTCAAATGCTTTAAATTTTCTATTTTGTATTTTGGTTGTTGCATTTAAAAATTATCATTTTGGGTACAGTTTATTTATTATTTAGTCTCCCTTATTATAATAATAATGATAATAAAAATAATGATAATAATAATAAGAGAGATAGTAATGATAAAATAATTATAATAATAATAATGCTGAAATGATAAAGATGTGATAATAATGATGATAACTATAATGATGATAATCATAATAATAATGATAATAATGGTAATGATAATAATATTAATGTTAATAATAATAATGTAATTAATAATAATATTTAAAGATTATCAGATAGGCAGGAAAAAAAGAGCTTAGAAATTCACACAAATGTCATTAACTTCTGAAGATAAAAGTGCAGTATATGGCGCAGGCACACCATTTTCTCAACCCCCTTCTTGCTGAACCATCCTCCCTGCTTTAGGTATCCCCTATTGCAACATTAATAATCTTCCCCCTTAGGTATCAAATTTGTTAATACCGTCGACTAGTTTCCTCTGGTTTCACTGAATTCTTTGGCAAAGGACATTGTAAGATAAACCCTGTCGGGCTCCACCTTTAATCACCTACAATTATGTACTGTCGTGGTTTACGGCCGAGTACGTATGTACGTTTGCTCCGTACATGAGTAACTCTGTTCCACTTTTCTCTAAGAGTGCTCTAACTTAATTTGACTCTTTAACCAAGGAGGATTCGTATTATTATATATCTATTGCTATTTGCAGCGTTCGAAGATCTAATTAAACAACTTGGACAAAAAAATACTTTTAATTACATAAAAAAAGAAATATTAAAACTTTAAATATACTAATGCCATAATAAGAGAATCTTATAAAAATTAATACTACCGATGAGTAATACGCGATGGTTGACGCAAAACCAATTTGGCACGGAATGGTAACTAACCAACATGAATAAGTTTTGGATTTTATTTACCTTTAACAAAGCGGGAGTCTGCAGTTGGGTGAACTTGAACGGGAACATCCTCGAATAGATGATTAGAGGCGCGTTAGACTAGAGCCTTCCTCGCGGACGTGAGAATGGCTGAGAAAACAGCTAATGCGTCTCATTAGGTGAAAGAGAATCATGGCGAGTCTATTCGGGAAAAATAGCAGATGCTTATCCCTAGGAGGTGGTGACGTAAGGAGAGACTTCTTGGCTTAAAGATGTAAGTGAGGGGATCTTGGATGAATGGAAGATATTCCGACCGCTCTGTTATAAATTCGGGCTTCTTGGTGATGAGACTTGACCAAGAGGTGAATCTTTTCTCGAGTGGGAATTAACGTTGGTATTCGTCAATAGTGAGGGGTATCTCTGTTTTTAAGTCAGAAAACTGAGATAGGGGATTTCTCTGGACGAGAATGGTATGAGAGTGGGTCTCGATACCACTGGTCTTCTCTTCTAAGCGACCAAAAGAACTGCCTCGTGAGGGAGGGGAATCTCGCTCGGTTCCACTGTCTTCGTGATTCCCGGTTTAACTCCTAGACTCCTTTTCTTCTCTCGATTGCTACGCGGATTCTCCTCTTACTTTCTCAAGATCGAACTATATATACGTTGATTATTTCCTGTGGGTGGGGGTGCGAGAGGAGACGAGAGAGTTTAGGAGGGGCCCTTCAGGTTTATGCCCTGGCAAGGTGAGATTTCGTCTATTTGCCGTAAATAGACATAAACAATCGGAGGGGACAGTGAACTTGTTCCTAAATTTTCTGCTGACGAAGACTTAGGCAGCAAGATTTCCATTCTAAAGGCTCTCACACCCTCCTATGTTTATATTAACTCACTACGAAATCTACTGACTGAAATATTTGTTTGCGAGCGACGCTCGAAGGGTCTTTGGGGCAGCGGGGAATAAAGAGAGAGGGGGTAAAGTCTTGGCCCAAGTGGAGTAACAGTTGACGCTGTATAAACAAACTAGCGTATATTTGTCCAGCTGATATTTATTCCCCCACATGAACTATTGGTTAATACTGGGGTAGGAGTATCCTCTATCTTCAATATGTATTTACATTGGCTCCATTGTAAGAAAGTTTTGCCTCATTAACCTTAAGATAAAGTTAACTAAAGAGTTATTGTAAAACCATACCACTGCGTTTAATGTTCTATTTATCCTTTGGCTCAATTGTGAAAATCTGAGATAACTTAATAACTAAATAAAATATAACTGGAACATTATTATAAAACCGCTACTAGTATGTTTAATATTTGATGTAACCACACCCACTTAAAATGAACATGTAAAAAAATATAAAACTTCTTGTGAAAGAGAAAAGACTCTCAGACATAATCAACCACCTTAAAGTTGTATCTTTACGTTCTTCTGTCACGTGTAATGTAACAAAACAGATTAATATCTTCAAGGACTTGTAGTCTTCTCTTCCGTCGAGCATCATGCCTTCTCCAGTCGTAACAAACGACGTTACCTGCCTTAAAGTGGCGTAATCTTCCCCCAGTCGTATAAGACGATGTTACCAGCCCTAAACTGACATAATATTCCTCATCAGTCTTAACAGACGACGTTTAGAGTTTTGTGACTTTTAAAGTTTTAACACACCTTCCATACCAGTCGTAACAGATGTATCTGCTCAGGATTCTTATTTTAGATTTGCTCATAATTTGCTCTCGAGAAGTTTATCATCTTAGTTATTAATTGTGCATTCAAGATTACATATAAGATATATTTATTAGTTATCTGGCTTTAAAGTTACAACTAATTGAGTTAAATATTTATGGCTGTCTTATCAAGGTTAAATGTATGTGCTTATGTCTCTCAATGCAATTGACTGCCGGAAATGCAGTATATATGGAAAAAGTTCCATGAGGAAAGAAAGCATATCAAAGCTTTTTTTTTATTCCTGGCATCACAAATCTCTGCATAAAACTTGCGTACAAGTACCTCCTATAGAGCTAAACATTTTCTTTCCATGACATCTTATCGCGATTTTGAAGTATGTAGTATTACAATTCTTATTTTCGAGATCTTCTTATTATCAATCTCTGCGAAGTCTAAGGCAACATGTTTTCTTCTTATTATTATAGCAGTGATGTAGTCCAAATGAAGTAAAGTAGTGAGTTATGATTTAATATCATTTTACGGCCCAGTTTATGATGAAAATATCTATGAAGTAAATCAAAATATTCCTTCCCTGAATACGAATTTTTTCCTTCATTTAATACGACAAATATTAATAAATTTCAGTATCAATATGCATATTCTCTTCCTATCTGTATAACAATAGAGTGAAGGTTTTTGTCTCTTTTGAACCTTCCTAATCAATAATTTTGAGGTTTTATTTCAAATACTTAATTCTAAAGGTAATCCTATGCCAAATGTCTTGCCCATGTTTCGATTGGTCCACATCAGTGAGACGGAGAAGGAGAGTCATATAGATTGCTTAAGCCAGTATTCCCATGGAGTTGGTCTATTGTATTTATTGACAAACTCATACCAAAAGCAAAGACACAACGAAAATTTCTTTATTTTTAGAAAGAAAATAATTTTTAAGCTATTATTGTGAGATTTCAGTTTAATTTCAAGCGATAATCAACTAACTAGATTACTAAACGTGGGCAACAGACACTCTGGACATAAACGCATGGATACGGAAGCTGAAGAGCGGATTTAAAACGTTTGAAGCAAATCAAAGGCAACACCTGGAAGTTGGCAGAGCTGCTAGATTAGCCTATCGAGATCGTCCGCGCCAACTTCACAAACTGGTTAATGCATTTCCTTTTGTGAAAAAACATTGTACCGCTAGCATAGGGCTGATAAGCCACATGAAGACATATCGAAGATAGAACAACGGGCACAAGGTATACTCATCCGCGAGTGATGCCATCATGAAATCAATATTGATCAACCTGACAGATTAATTATATTAATGGCGGATTGATTACACGTCTAGTACTGGAAAATAATACCCTGAGTCTTGATAGCCTAGATAATAAAAATGAGAAGCACACGTGATAATTACATCAGTATAATTAATTAGTATTAATCTAATATGGAAAGAAAATCCATGATTTTTAAGAAAACGCACGATGGCACAGAAAATCAGATAATTAAATGTATCTTTATATCTAGAGGATATTAAAATATATATTTTTTTCCAATTCAAGGGGACTATAATTAGTGACAAGGGTCGTAATTATTGCGGTTTTATTCGAGGTTTACAGAAAAATTATATATTTTGGTTTCATCTTCCATATACATTTTTTCGTATACTGTTTTTTCTCTCAGTTAACTTCTCTCCTTGACATTTTAAAAGTTCAGAAAATTGGGAAAAATGTATTCACTTTTTTCTCGGAAATGCCATACCAATGCTACTCGAATGCGACTTTTTGGAATTCTTTTAACTACAACGGCTGAAGATAATAAAACTTTTTGTAGAAAATTTACGAGAGATAATGATTTTCTAAGAAAACGTATTTCATATAAGCATTTGAAGGGTAAAAATAATAACAAGAAATAGACAGACCGAAATTTTAATCGTTAGCGCGTTGATTGTGATTGCTCATAGAAAGATATAAGAAAATATTTATTGCAATTATCACTTGAACGTTGCCTTTTATCTCATAATACATAGGTGCGCTTCCTTACAGCACAATAAGAGCGAAGTATTTATTATTATCATTGTACCATATGTATATGGCCAAATTCTTAAGGAATGCGTTAACAAGGGCCAATAATTTTCATATTTCAAAGGAATTAAAAAATCAATAACGAAACAACTGAATAAGACGATCGATTTCAGGTAGTATTAACCGAGGCTTCATATTTACTTTTAGAATTGAAGTAAATATTCATGGAAACGTTTCCTATTATCAATTTTTAGCAAAGATAATATTATTTACCAAAGAATATAGTCAGAGCGATCGAAATGGCAAGATTTAACTTGGTAGGTTAATTCCAACAGTCTATCAAAGATAGATAAAATAACTGACTCAAATGATAGTTTAAATGATTCAAAGAATTAAATTTAAAGACAGAGCATAAGGAGAATAAGTTATATGTAACAGTTTTAAATATAATAGGCAACTCGAATAAAACAAAGTATAATGACTAAAGTTCTAAAAATGAATAACTATTACTCTGCATAAAAATATGCTACTCAAATTTAATAACTAACCGAAGGAGAAACAAATAAAATCTCTAGTAACTCTATCAGATTATTCTTATAATCACATCATAGAAATAATGTTAATGCTTCAAATTTAGTAGCATACAATTTCGCAGGGAAAAGAAAATCAAACTCTCTTGCTTTATCTGAATTATCTATTGCGCTGTAATAAGTTTCTAAATGAATGGATAATGATCCTTGTTCAATTCAATTTGAAACCGAGTATTATCATGTTTTAAATGATTATTTGTTTTAGCTCAACATTTAATGAACAAATAATATGCTTGAATCATTCCTTGTTGAAAAGTATGTTACCGACTACAATTTAGACGCCTCTTTATTTTCCCATTAGATAAAAATAAGGTGAAGTCATTTCACTAGTGGCACATATTCTGCTTAAATGTTATCACTTAGAGCATTATTACAAGTAAAAGCAATATTCTTTATTTGAGTGAATCAGAGCCAAAGTACCTTGTGACTTTTATAGCAAAATCCACGTCACAATAATAAATACCAGCTACTCCTGAAGAAATAACATGATATAGTGTATGAGAGCAAATAGAAATATAATCTCTCAATAGTTATACAGCAGGAGATATCTATTTTATGGCATTGAAAGAAGAAAGTATAAAATTGAATGTAATAGGTCTATAATTTATTGCTTTATTACATTGTTTAAGAAATAAAAAAATTATATATGTACCTTTTATAACAAAGGACATAAATTATTATATCTCGAATCAACATTTTTAGCTTTAATAGAATGGCCTAAGCTTTTGAATGTATTTCCAATTTTATTTTAAGACTTCTCTCTATTTATAAAACTTCTGCTGAAGAAAGTAAATGTATCCAGATATTTTTTTCAACTGATACGCTTTGATCTGTCCTGGAACTACTATCTTTCAAAAATAAATTTTCTTTTGTATTTGGAACTACTTAATAATATAGTAATTCGTCAGATAATGCTAAATGACCAAGATACATATGTTCTGGTAAGTCTTCAATAATTTTATTTTATTTCGAATGGAAAAAATATTTTAATTGCAAAATCAGTTCGTAACGAATCTTCTCCTTAGAGGTTAGAAGATCCCCTTAAAATTGAAGTGCCTCTAATTCTAAAGTCTAAATATGTAGTGGCGCTACCAGTAATAAAATTGCAGTTTCAGCAGTTTCATTAGAAATGCGTATGTAAAGAAATATTTTAATTATGCTCTGGCAAAAAGAAATATATTTAAGTGTGGAACATATTAAATGATTAAAGGCAGAGACTTTTGTCATATAGGCAACAAACAAAGGAAAACTATAAGGAGATCAAAGAGTAAAATTATTTTTTGGCGATTATACCCTAATTAAGAAAATATAAGTCAGCAAAGCCTTATCAAGGGTAAGGACTCAAAAATTTCACCATGAGTGACCAAACCACAGTAGTAATCTAACCAACCTGAAAATTATATCTGCATAATTATAGTTAATTTAATTAATTTAAATATATATATATATATATATATATATATATATATATATATATATATATATATATATATATGCCTACATAAATGAAAAGTATAACAAAAATTGTGGCGATAAAAATTTGAAAAGGAATTCATGTTTAATTAATTAAGATGCCTCGTATTTTCATTCAAGTTTTCTCTAAAAAATACCAATATTTCAAAAATGACCTGAAAGCCCGTCACTTGTAGCTTATAAAACGTCTTTGCAGAGAGCTAAATTCATTTAATCGCCAGCAGATGAAAAATAGGGGTTATTTTTATAGTGTAATATTTAATAGCCTTGCTTGGTAAAACATACTGACATGACAGCGCTTGTGATACAGGGGCCACTAGTAGTCTTCTGAAACTGCTCTTCCTCTTTTGCCTTTTTTGTAATAGTATTTTGATCATTAGAGATGTTATCGAAAAACTTTCCTTTGCATCCCTTGTATTCTTATTTTTCATGTACACTTACGTGAAATAATAATTTTACTGCTTCTGTCTTTAGATTACTTTAATAGCGTCCTTTAACATAGAAATAGCTTCTTAGAGCAAAATGATTTTTACATAAACTGAAAAAAGGGACTCAACCTTAACCACCTTGGCAAAATCAATAGGGTGTCTAACATTTTTAAGAATATCACGAACTTTACTATCGTTTTTTGTTGTATGCCATAAGTCATACTTGCCCTAAAGCTAACAAACTTTCGGTTACTGATTAATTCCATTGAGATAAATACAACACCTGGATTTTACGCTCGATTTTTAATCATATTCACATCCACTTCATCTTTGAGATTCACATTTTACAGCTAATCAAATTAATGGTTTCGAGTATTCTCTTTTGTCTATGCTCAGGATTCACTCATTTATTTTTCTCGTGTTTATTAGCCTCTCTCAAATCCTTCTGGAATAAAATCGTATTCCTATCTTTATCCTTATTCTTATTTCATTCAAATGCTTCATTTGAGTCCTCGTAATCACAATAATCACTCATTTCATTACCTTTTTCGCCTTTATTTATGCATTGACAATTTATCCTTAAGATGCATGTTCTCACTATAAAACATGAGGAGTAATTAAATTACCTTAACCTCCACTATTCATCTTCCCACTTTCTTTCTAGTTTTTGCCCTCCTGTATAGAGCACGTAATAATGACCATCATTTGATTAAAATTTATCTACTTTTGATTTATTTACCATTACATTCTCTATTCTACTTTCAATTTTTTTCTCCTATCCATCCATCTCCTCCTTATGCATAGGTATTTTTTATTTTCGTTCCCTTTTCACCCGAGTTTTTGAGTCACGGGGCAAAAAATTAATTCCATGATCATACAATTGTTTTAGCTAGATTCGTTCAATCATAATATTTTCCTTGTCCAAGACATGTCTGTATTCTGTTGGATATTATTACACAAAGATTATGTCTGAAGATCATGGCACCCATGAACAATGGTTTGTACCACTTTTTGAAATTTCACATTAAAAAATTGGCAATATATGCTATGTTAAAATCATCATTTTGGTGAAATAGAAAAATATTTATCTTCATTACATTTGAACATTAAGACTGGATTTTGATAATGTCACCTCTTGATTTCATTAAGAAAAATTGGCCATTTACTCAGTATTCTGAGAAGCCACATTACCCTATCAATTTGCTTGCTTGCATTGAAATTCTTGAATAATGGGATAGCTGACTCACGATATTATTACTTGTTGATGGAAAAATAAATCTCTTCCAATGTCTAATTTCCCGTGATAAGCAAACAATACAGCCATAATAGATATATCATATCCAATCATGCTACCTATCCATCCAATTTTCTCGGGACACGCTATTGATTCTCTGTGAATAGCTTGGTGGTTGTACGGGGTCTTTATTTTTACATGTCCTACATTAGAAGTTTAATAAAATCAAGAAAGGTTTTTGATCACAATGTAACTTTTTGAAATTGTTGGGAATAATTGTATATTCATTTTTCTTAAAATTGCATGGTGATTTATTAATTATTCTATAAGTTAGGCCAGTTTTAGTAAATCGGTCAGTTTTTCTAAAAACGGAAAGCGTAAAAAGGTTTGTTAAAAAATAAGTGATTATTGGAATATTTGATTCTCTGCAAATTTTCGCGAATATTGTGAATTAAAAAAATTACTAGCATCATAGCCATTCATAGACTATAAATGGAGAAAATTCTTCTAGCAAAAATCATCATTAAGAGATTTTTCATACTGATACTTATCCTCTCTTTAGATCGCCATAGCTGAGGGAAAAATGAAGTAAATGTTTGGTACTTAAAAGAATTTAGTTAGATACAATTCATTTGAAAATAACAAAGTGATCAAAAACAGCACTGATCAATATACGTTGGCTTGTTATTCATCACAAACAGAATAAGTCGTACGTACACTAATGATACTTAATTAAACTTATACTTTTTTTACTGTAATAGACTGCATTTATGAATTGCTTTAATGAATTATAAGAAGTCTCAGAATGATATTAGTTTGACTAAAAATATACCATTCTGTACTGAACTAGATGTAATCTTAAAATGTTTGCTAATTCGTAATTGTATTATTTTCGGTAACATCTCAGATCAGGGCGCACGGTAGATGGCGCTGTTAGTCGGCTACAATTTTCGGCTACAATATATCTCTTATGACGTCAGACGGTAGCGTCAGATGTGAACAATCACGGCGTAGTATTTTTTTGTATATGAGTATATACTGGGGGGCGCAGCCCCCCAGACCCCCCCCCCCTGATTGATTTAAACTCAGGAATATCGCAAGGTGGTCCTCCTGAAGTCATATCTCCTCCACGAGCAGTCCCCTTGAATTTACTGGGTGTTTTTTTATCCCCAACAGCTTTTTACTGGCAGAAAAACCTAACCTAATAACAAACAATTCTTACTTTTATAGGTTTCTTGATTAGTTTATGCGCCTCTAAATAATCTAAAAGTTTTTTTCGTGATCATACAAAGTAAAGCCGAATTCGAATAACAAAGAAGCACATGGAGAGCACGAAAACACAATAACGAAAGAAAAACATTTGCAAAACGGATGTTATTTATAAGCTACGATGTTGCCAGTAAGAAGCTGTTATCGTTCTCAGCAAACAAAAAATACGAAAGCAAAACAAAAAACAATAAAAGACATCCAAAAACCTTACCTAACTTAAAAAAAACTATAAACGAGCGCAGCGCAGATATGTAGTAAATAATTGACTCAAAATTACAAATCCCCAAAACAACAAAAAAATATAACGCAGTGATTGGTCACATCTGAAGCTAAGGTCTAAACTCATAAGAGATATGCTGTAGCCCCAAATTGTAGCCGACTAACAGCGCCATCTATCGTGCGCCCCGAATCTGAAGTATTTCCTTATTTTCATTATTAAATTGCAAAGAACATACAAGTACTCAAAATTTTAGCAATCCTGAAGAATTTCAATTAAGGCTATATCGAAATCTCAGGTTTACCTATCGCGTCGTAAAAACACGCAATGCACGTTAAACCTGATTCGTGTGCTCCATTATGTAAGCCGTATAATTAAATCCCATTATTTCAAAACATATCAGTCTCGACGCAACTCAAGTTAGGAGAAACTTGTGTAGCGTATTGATCTTTTATGCACTGATATTATTCCAGTGGCCACCAATAATTACATTTCTGAAGCATTCGTACATTTTTTTACGAAAATTAGGCGACAAAATTAGTTTCTGAATCAAGGATTTATAATTTTACTTTTGATTAAGGATCTAATGAATGTTTGAAAGTAATAATTTTCCATATTGTTTGCCAAATTTAAAATAGCGTTTCTAGAAAAACTACTAATATTTGATCGAATAATTGCTATTTTCTCATTTTAAGTATTTACACGAAATTTATTTAAGATATAAACGAGGTATGGTATAAGTTGTACATGTAAAGTGTACATACTAGGATAAATAAAACTCCAAGTTACGAGCAAAAGTGCATTTTTTCCAAAAATATTGTTGTCAAAATTATCCAGACAACGTATTTCTATTAGTTTTATGATTGAGATAACAAACAAATTTAGAATAGCATCCTACTTTCACGAATTTTAAGTACTTTGATTTATTACCTTGTCAATTCCCGAGCATCATGCATGCTTAAGGAATCCACTATACCTCTCTATATCATGAAGCTCTATGTTAAGCTACCCAGGTGGATCTTCTCTCCAGCAGTGCAATAACTGTAAAGGTCAAGCACCCAAAAGGTGTCGTACATAATAGGATATCAAGTAATGATACAACAGGTTCAAATACCAGTGTATTTGTGACTTGTAGTCCTAGGAAAAATGCAGAGAGATATGAGCACGCCATCGTTCCTATCTCCAAAAAAGAGCGAAACAAAACAACGTCCATGATTTCCCGAGAATTAAATGAAACTATGGAAAGAACTTTAAATTCTCGCACACTAGCATCAAGACCATTGATCAGCCATAAGAACAATAAAGCTAGATAATCCTTCACCACTAAGTACGTTCTATGTTCAGAAGGCAATGGTCCAAATTACAGTTCAGGCATGAATCGATGTCAAGTTTGGTGTAGAAAGCATTATGGGGTGGAGTATAATTTTGCTGTAAGGTAACGGTTCACTTTCAAAATAGTCTTCTCTCCGATTTCAGAACTAATAGCCAACAGAACTAATAATAAGGCGCATAAGAACAATAACCTTATGCGCCATATTATTAGTTTTGATGGCTTAGTTTCATATTTCTTATCTAAATGAATTACTTCATACCTCACTCCCCTGGTTGGTACAATTTATAATTCTCATATTACAGAAAGATAAGACCTTATTGAAAAACTCAACTTCATCCCTTATTCTACGAGGGGCGGTCAATAAGTTTTGTAATTCGGATATAAGGAAACGAAATATGAGGAAGCGTGCTTTATTATTTTTCAGTATAACTACCCTCAACTTCCAAGCACTTGCGGCACTTGTCTTAAAGGCTTTGAATTCCCGACAACCAGAAATCTCCCGACTGCTGTTCAATTCACTCCTGGACGTCGAGCTGGACATCTTCATCGTCCCCGAACCGGCATCCACGCAGTGCAGCTTTGAGCTGGCGCAATAAAAGGTAGTCGCTGGGGGCCACATCTGGACTGTAAAGGGGATGGTTGAGGTCCTCACATCCGCACTCGCGCAGGGCAGCTTGTTCAACTCAGGACTTGTGGACCTGGACGATGTTAAAGTCGATCATGGAGCGTCAAGTTTTTAGGGACCCAACGGGCAGAGACCTTGGGCATGGCCCAAATTGTCGTGGATGATGTTGATAACACTTCCATGTGATATTCCAAGATCTCGGTCGATTTTTACGAACTTTACCCGTCGATTTTCGAGGATCCTTCTCTCCACACGGGCCACATTGTTCTCGTTAGGCACGTCTTTTGTGGTTCCTGGACGGGGATCATCTTCAAGGGACTTACGACCTTGGCGTAACTCCATATTTCAGTGAGCAATGGTTGAATAGGAAGGGGTGGTGTCAGGGTATACTGCGACAATGCGTTTATGGATCTCTTTTGCATTCTTACCTTCCTTGGTCAAAAACTTATCACTGCGCAGTGCTCACTCAACCTTCGGCATTGCTAAAAGATTTGTGACTAATGATCCTCGATTAGCTACTGCTTCTTAAATAGAAGAGGCAGATACGTGTGGCTGCAGGTCCTGACTTGTCATAACTTGTCCTAACACCCCCACAAACAGCCATCCCCCTTCCTCTGTTTTGCCCTACCGATTCGCAAAACTTATTGCCTGCCCCTCGTAATAACTTCTTCCTTGTTAGTTTCGATGTTTGTTCTCTTTTTACTAAAGTACCCGTAAATGACTTTTTCCCTTTCCTTAGTGATAAATTGCGTAACTTTGATATTCCCTTGCCAGTTAATTTTTTCCCTTTTACTCATCTCAATGTGTACTAATAACTGTAAGTTTTCTTTTAATAGCAGAAATTACCTTCAAAAGTTTGGTTTGGCTATTAGATATTGCTTATCCCCTGTTCTTTATAACATATATATGGATTTTTTTTAAACTACTTTACTCTCCACCATTCTCGATTTTCCCCTTGTTTGGTTCCAATATATAGATGATATTATTTGTTTGTGGCCTTCTTCTAACGATGTTAATGTTTTCTTACTGAACTTAATTCTCTGGTTCCTTCTATTAAATTTACCCTTGAAATCAGACAAGTGCACTTGCGGCACTTGTCTTAAAGGCTTTGAATTCCCGACAACCAGAAATCTCCCGACTGCTGTTCAATTCACTCCTGGACGTCGAGCTGGACATCTTCATCGTCCCCGAACCGGCATCCACGCAGTGCAGCTTTGAGCTGGCGCAATAAAAGGTAGTCGCTGGGGGCCACATCTGGACTGTAAAGGGGATGGTTGAGGTCCTCACATCCGCACTCGCGCAGGGCAGCTTGTTCAACTCAGGACTTGTGGACCTGGACGATGTTAAAGTCGATCATGGAGCGTCAAGTTTTTAGGGACCCAACGGGCAGAGACCTTGGGCATGGCCCAAATTGTCGTGGATGATGTTGATAACACTTCCATGTGATATTCCAAGATCTCGGTCGATTTTTACGAACTTTACCCGTCGATTTTCGAGGATCCTTCTCTCCACACGGGCCACATTGTTCTCGTTAGGCACGTCTTTTGTGGTTCCTGGACGGGGATCATCTTCAAGGGACTTACGACCTTGGCGTAACTCCATATTTCAGTGAGCAATGGTTGAATAGGAAGGGGTGGTGTCAGGGTATACTGCGACAATGCGTTTATGGATCTCTTTTGCATTCTTACCTTCCTTGGTCAAAAACTTATCACTGCGCAGTGCTCACTCAACCTTCGGCATTGCTAAAAGATTTGTGACTAATGATCCTCGATTAGCTACTGCTTCTTAAATAGAAGAGGCAGATACGTGTGGCTGCAGGTCCTGACTTGTCATAACTTGTCCTAACACCCCCACAAACAGCCATCCCCCTTCCTCTGTTTTGCCCTACCGATTCGCAAAACTTATTGCCTGCCCCTCGTAATAACTTCTTCCTTGTTAGTTTCGATGTTTGTTCTCTTTTTACTAAAGTACCCGTAAATGACTTTTTCCCTTTCCTTAGTGATAAATTGCGTAACTTTGATATTCCCTTGCCAGTTAATTTTTTCCCTTTTACTCATCTCAATGTGTACTAATAACTGTAAGTTTTCTTTTAATAGCAGAAATTACCTTCAAAAGTTTGGTTTGGCTATTAGATATTGCTTATCCCCTGTTCTTTATAACATATATATGGATTTTTTTTAAACTACTTTACTCTCCACCATTCTCGATTTTCCCCTTGTTTGGTTCCAATATATAGATGATATTATTTGTTTGTGGCCTTCTTCTAACGATGTTAATGTTTTCTTACTGAACTTAATTCTCTGGTTCCTTCTATTAAATTTACCCTTGAAATCAAACAAAATGGTGTCCTCCCATTATTTGATCTAGTTATTCATAAGCCTCCATCTGGATTTAACTTTTCCATTTATCGTCTGCCTACCAACGCCTGTTTATATTTATTTTTACTTAGGCCATAATGATAAAGTCAAACAATCTGTATTTATTTCAATATTTCTCCGGAGGTTGCGAGTCACAAGCTAGGAATTCTTGGATCGTGAGATTTTTAAGATCTTTGAAATTGGTACCAATCTTTGCCTAGATTTGGTAAAAGAATCCTTTTATAGAACCAAAATCCGTCCAGATACAATTTTAGGAACTCCTTTGTTTACTGTTTTCTGAGTCCTTTTCCTTGCTTCCCCGCCTTTTGAATAAGTTAAATATTTCTGTTAATTCAAATATCAGTCTACCATGTATAAAATGTTTATTCATAATAATAAAAATAGTATAGGGGAGGATTATTCTGTTTATTGTTCAGTTTGCCCTAAACAATACTGTGGGCAAATTGGTAAATCATTAAGTGCACGCTTGACGCAACATAAATACAATATTAGGAGAAGGCAATGCAGCAGCGCTTTCTTTGTTTATTTATCGGAAAACAGTCTTCCCTATCAATTGGGATTCTGCTAAATTTATTTACAAATTTAAATACTTTATTCAAGGAAATATTGTTAAATGCACATTAATTAATTCCTCGCCTAATTTAAATATATCCCCTGGTATCTTTAAAATAGACCCTGTTATTAAAAGGATTATTTATAACGAAATTGTCCTTTTGAAATCTTAGCCCTTTAATTTATTAATTTATTAATTTCTCTCTTGTTTATTTTTATGTATTCAAAATCGGGTATATATGTACTTAGTTTATTCACACTAATGTCTACATTCTTTGCGCACAGGTTGGAATTTTTCGAAAATAGACCTTATCTATTTAGTCTTATACTTCACATCTGTCTTTAATATTAGTTTTTCTATTTTGTCGCCTTTTGTTTTACATGGGCGGGGCATTGCTCTTCTGTTTTATATATATATATACCAACTTTGTAAAATTTTTCGATTTTCCTTGTTAATGAACTGAACAAGTTCGAAAGTACATGGAATCCACCTCTCATTTTCCTGTTGGATTTTTGTATATATATATATATATATATATATATATATATATATATATATATATATATATATATATATAAATATATATATATATATAAATATATATATATATATAAATATATATATATATATATATATATATATATATATATATATATATATATATATATATATATATATTTATATATATATATACATATATAGATATATATAATGTGTACACACTTTAACAGCTGATTGTTCATTTCATGTTTTTTTTCCTTTCCTGGTTAAACCCATATGATTTCATAATGGCAGTCAGACTAAGCTTTGAAAAAAGAAAATTCATTTTAAAATTCTACTCGAAAATATGAAAATGAAGTTAAATTGCAAAGATAGTTTAGGAGGGAGTTTCAAAAAGATCCACCAACGCGACTTACCATCACTGTTAAGAATGTCCATAAGAAGCGTTCCATGAGACTACAGACATCTTCAAGCCCTACAAAGAAGAAAAGAGTACTGGAAACGTGTCACCGAAGTCCCAAACCCTGTGCGGCAAGCGAGTCGTAAGGTAGATGTTTCAAAATCATCTTTTCAATGCATTTAGAAGTGCTCTCAATAGAAACGTTACATTCCGAGACTAGTCTGTGCTAATAATGAAGATAATCCAGCAGAGGAGTCTAGTATTCTGAGTGGTACTTGGCACGATTTCTAGAAGATGCCTGCTTTTCAACAAATGTTGTGTGGAGTGATGAGGCTGCATTTAAAATAAATGGTTTAATTAACCGCCACAAGTGCACACACTCGGGACTTGAGAATCCAAATGTGCTGGAGAATCATCTTCTAATTTACCAGGAGATACAGTGTGGTGTAGCTGATCATCAAGATGATTAATTGGACCACTGTTCTATCACGCTACTGTGACGGATACTGCTACTCTCCCGTTTAATCGAACTTGCTGTGACAGTCTATTGAATAAGAATGCAAAAAAATACCAAATGAAATGTTTAGTGATGTTCGCGATTCCATTGCTTCGCTTAATCCGCAGTGCCTCGACCAGATCAGAGGATAGTTTAAAAACAGGCGTTGATTAAACAATTAAATAGTGTCTTTAAATTCTATTACATTTTGAAAATTAAATGTTTCAATAAACACGGACTTCACAATTATTTTAATTGTGTATACATTTTTAGGAATACACCTTGTATATATATATATATATATATATATATATATATATATATATATATAAATATATCAATAACACTGTAACAAATTTTACTTTCGTCTTATCCTTGAGTTAAAAGTGTTATTTCCCAATTGTTTGTGGCTCTAGTGAATAACAAAGGTCAATTTAATCCCAAAACTTCGCCTCTCTGGCTCTGACATTGAATATTTAAATTAGCCTATTTACGGTAAATAAAACATGATAGACTATTTAAAAAGTTATAAAAATGGTAATACAGTAGTAATAGCTATTATTTCCATTATATATTTTTTTTTGCGACCTGGACAGTAATGGCAGTTCTCTTACATTCCACATAGATTCTCACAAATAAACTGGAGAGCTTACTAGAACTTTCGAAAATTTTTGATCTGTTTGAAGAATTTCTAGAATATTCTGGCAACGTAGATGACTTTTAAATAAAAAGAATGTCTACTCAACAGATAATTCTAACGCTAGCCGTCACATCGCAGATAATCGTCACTCCTCATTGATAGATGCATTCGTCACACAAGGCATCAAGACCTTGTAAACATCTGCCAGACGCATTTTGCTATGTCTGCTGCGAATTTCTTAAGACAAGAGCAAAATAGTACTCTGTAGAAAGATCTGCTAAGGTGTGTGTAGCCTATAAGGCCTATTCCAGTTGGAGATCAAGACAAATGTTGGGCACCTCATTTACTTGCGAGCTCTGAAAAAGAACACTTGAAGGTAATATATATATATATATATATATATATATATAATGTGTTTAGTTTATTTGGATAATCGATTTTTTAACATTTCTAATAACACTAAGTGAAAAATATCTGTATATTTATACCTATGTTCTCATTTTTTTTTACATGATGGAAAGAGGAGAAAAGAGAGCTATGAGTTTTGCAATCCTACGAGTTTGGAGGAAACCAAATGACCACTCAAGCAATTGAGTTTACTGCATGGTGAACCCTTCCAACTGTAGAGCAGGCAAAAATGCGCTTGTTATGTATCCAGACCTTCAGTCGTTTTTTGCGCCAGTGCCACACAGTTCTGAGCTCCAAGTACACACTCATCCAAAAAGAGATCAGCAGTTTTGAGAAAGGAAAAGCAACTCAAAAGAGGATGAAGTCATTGTTCCAGATGACAGCGATGCAACTCAGGAGCGAAACCCATACTATCTCAACCAAAATGATCTCAACAAACTTTTCAGGGATTTTGGTCTTCATAAAGTCGAATGCCAAGCTTTTAACTTTGAGACTGAATCAGTGGGATTTCCTAGATGACAGTGTGCAAATATCAAGTCAGTAAAAGCGTCACCAGTGTTTTTGAAGCTTTTTTACACGTGAAAAGATGAGCTTTGCACTTCTCACAATGTGATCGGTCTGTTTGAGGCAATCCGAATCGCCTGTAACCACAACGAGTTGCGCCTTTTCATTAATACCTCGTCCAGGAGCCTCAAATCAGTGCTGCTTCATAACGGGAACATGTATCTATTTCTTCCCCTTGCTCTTTCGATCCTGCTCAAAAAGGAATACAACAGTTTCAAGATCTTTCTAGATGAATTAAAATATGAATAGTATTGTTACTAGGTTATCAGAGACTTCAAAAAGGTGGCCTTCTTGATGAGTCTCTATAAGGAAATAGAATTAAAAGAGGTATATCCCCTATTTTGCTCTTTAAATTTCGTCCCGATCTCTGTTCTAAAAATCTAACTCCACGTTTAGTAACGGGAGAGTCCGAAGAATAGGATAAAGGAAGAAAGAATAACAAATATCCGCCAGCTGCCTCGCAGGTGCAGTTAATTATGTTAAGCGCGCTAAATGCCTTAATCCTACTGTGAAAACGCTAATCTCCGTATTTTGTAAGCTGCTCGCGGAGTCTCCCGCCCACATCGTTGGAGGCCATTAAGACCTGGGTAGGGCCACAAACGCTCATCCCTCTACACGCTAGAAGTCATCTGCCAGACTTCTGTCCCTTCCAACGATTGAGCATCAAAAATAGCCTTCACATAAATACCCTGGGTTTTCAAGTCTCTGGTAAGATTGAGAACCCTTCGCCTTCAGTTCAGATCATTGTGTTTGTTTCCTCAAGATCCCCACTATTCGGTTTTACCTTGAGATCAGTTCTCACCAGACAGACCCATCTCTTTTGTTAATCCTTACTCTGTTCAGAGCAAGCCTTGAATCGTTTTCGTCACTGGAGGATTGGCCCGGAATTCCTCTCGTCTCATCTGGACCCCATCCCCACTCAAGGAATCCAGTTTTCCGTGTGAGACTTCGTGCCGAGTCGCGGCAGAGTCTCTATTTAAAAGTTGTACTTCTGTGGAGCAGAGGTGCCATCGTCCGTCTACATAAAGGATTCGTGAACTCGTCTCCTGGTCCCCCCTCCTTCCTTCTTTTCACCGTCAGGATATTCGTCCTGGGGCCACGTCGATTTTCCTTCTCCCTTCCTCGCACCGACCGGCTGAAGGATATTCACCCAAGGGCCGCGCCTGCTGAACTTCTCCCTTCCTCAGGCTGACGCCATTAAAGATAAAACGACCATTTGATTTAATCTTACGATAATCAACACACTTTTCGACATTTAAATATTCCCTCTGTATAACTAATTTGTAATATTCCATTTACAAGCTGATTAACGATTAATTAACGTTCCCCGATTGCCTATGTGTATATATATATATATATATATTAACTAGTGACTCATTATAAATTGTATTTTTGGCTTTCCTTCTTTAAATATACCTTTACACTGCAATTTGGTAAACACAGTTAAACATCATCTGACACTGTAGTAAATTGCACTCTTATAACTTGTAACTAACGGATTACTTTTACAAAGTGAAGGTACTTGTACGTAGCATGGACGTGTACGTACATTAGAGAATATATGTATGTATAACTGTATATATAATATTTCTTTGGTCTTTTTCTCTTTCATCCCAACCATGAGATACAGATAGATATAACGGGTGTTCCAATAACTTTGACCAATTTTGAATGTGAGTTAAGTTTAAGCGTCTAAAGATTTTTTTATTTTTCTTTCAGATTTAACAACTTCAGTTTCGGCAATTTTAACCATGCAAAGATTAATAATTGAACAACGTGTTAACGTTATCGAAGCCTATTACGAAATGGACGTTGAAATAGAAACACATTTCGGCCACTTTGCGATTTTTTTGGTCAACATAATCGACCAACCGAGAGTACAATTGGGAAAATTGTTCGTAAATTCAAACAAACAGGGTCGGTGGCAGATTAGAAAACGCCATTGTGTACTCGTTTACGCTGTTCAACTGAAAATATTGCTGCAGTGCGTGAGAATGTAACTGAAGATCCAGACACCTCTATTCACCATCGCGCGCAGGAATTGAATCTCTCCATAAGAACGTTACATCG
Organism: Ceratothoa steindachneri; assembly: GCA_963969495.1. Classification (NCBI taxonomy): domain Eukaryota; kingdom Metazoa; phylum Arthropoda; class Malacostraca; order Isopoda; family Cymothoidae; genus Ceratothoa; species Ceratothoa steindachneri. The sequence goes on along the minus strand of OZ018321.1, from coordinate 53,691,812 downwards.
AATTTTGACAAAAGAATTGTCTCTACCCGCCTACAAAATTCAATTGACACAAGAACTGAAGACTGCTGACCATTTGAAGCGCTGTACATTCGTCAAAAATCATCTTTAGTGATGAAGCCCATTTTCATCTTGGTGGATTTGTTATTAAGCAGAATTGTCGCATTTGGGCTGATAAAAATCCCAGGAAGATTATTGAAAAGACACTGTCTCTGCAAAAGGTCACTGTTTGGTGTGCATTTTTTGCTAGCAGAATCATTGGGTCGTATTTCTTCAAAAATGATGCCTGGCATTCTGTTACAGTGACAAGTGAGCGATACTGTGCCATGATAACCAACTTTTAAATGGCCTGAATTGAATTCTATGGATGTCGAAGATTTGTAGTTTCAACAGAACAGCGCTACATGCCACACAGACAAAGCAACAATAGCTTTATTGAATGAGAAGTTCCCAGGTCCCATCATCTCTCTAAACAGCGAGGTCACTTGGCCACCAGAATCGTGTGACTTGACACCTTTAGATTTCTTCCTTTGGGGGAATCTCAAAAGTAAGATCTATGCTAATAAGCCAACAACAATTCAACAGCTGAAAGATGAGATAATAAGGCATATTGGTGAGATCGAGGAGTATTTATGCAGAGACGTCATCGAAAATTTGGACCATCGATTGGAGGTGTGCCGCCGAAGCCTTGGCGGACATTTATGCGATAATATTTTTCAAACGTAATTGCCATGACTCAAATAACATGATCCAATTGTGAAATGAATAAATTTTCACCAATAACACTTTTTTATTTACTACTGACTTCGATCCAGGTGTTAAGTTTCTTTGTTATCTTTGCCTTTGGGAGAGCAATGGCACCGTGGCACACTACCATCTGCGAGATTGGCCAAAAAAGTCCAACTTTAGTGGAGGAGATAGAAGCTTAAATGGGAGCCTTTTTTGCCCCCATCAAAAGTACTGTTTCCTCCTCGGAACTTAAAATTGGCTTTATGAAACAATTCGTCAGAACTCTGGATAAAGAGTATGCAGCTCTTTGGTAACTCCAAGATTCTTTTCTAAAATATTTGCGGCAAAGGTGGAAGCCGGAATCTTCGTCAGGCCACAAATAAAAAAGATCATTGAGTGCTACTAGTTTCCCAAGAAGCTTACTAGGACGGAAAAAAGGAGAGTGAGAGAGCTTTATTCCAGTGGTTCTGGGCTTCCTAGGTAATCGCAAAGCTGAAAAGTATGTAGAGCTTGGTGAGAACTTGGTAAGAAACTACGGCAAGATGGGTTGCAGGATGTCTCTGAAAGTCCATATTTTGACGCTCATCTTGATAAATTTAAGAAGAACATGGTAGCGTCCCTAGAAGAGCAAGGCGAGGGCTCCTCCCAGGATCTATTGGACTTTGAACGCCGCTATGAAGGATCGCATGAGGAAAGTCTGATCCGGGACCATATTTGGGCGCTGATTCGTGAAAGTAAATTACAGTATAAGCGTAAATCACGGAAAAATACTCATTTCTAATGTTTTAATTGTCTCACTTATGTAGTTTTAGAATAAATAAATGCTATTTTTGTATCATATCGTTTTGTTTTTACTTTATGCAAATGAAAGTACAAATTCACCACTTATCCTGGACACAAAAGCAAAGTTTGAAATAAATAAGTGTTTTTCATATATTCTAGACACAAGCAAATAGAAAATAACAGTTGCTACGCAAAGACAAAAATCTTGTGTAATAAAGAAAAATTTAATATTCAACAAATTTTATTAAAAAATACTATTATTTTTGTCTTTAAATCGATCTTTTAATACCTTAATGTCTAATTATTGTAAAAATTATTTTGTCTGAATTTAATGGAATAAAAATAAAATAAGGGTGTAAATAAAGAAAAATGAAATTGTATGGCCTTTTATTATAATACCTTTTATTCAATTTAGTATAGTTTATGACCTTTATTATAATAAAAATATTTTTTAAAAAATGGAACATATTTGTTCTATTGTATATTGCAATGGGTTATGTATGTTCCACTTGTACTTGTAGTCAGCCAAAGATAGAGAGAAAATAGAATAAAAATTACTAATAAGTATGAAAAAACAATGAAACACAATCTAGCAAATAGCTCTAGAAAATAATAGTGACAGAATGACACTAAGGCAAACTTTGTGAATGGTCATAATTCGTTTTTTCATATAATTTCAAAATAAAAGGTTTTTTAATAAGGAACATTTTAAGTTATAAGCCTACCAAGTGAATGCCGTTCCCGCTTCCCCTCCATCGCGGTCAGAATCTCCAGATCCAATCTTGTCTCCTAGTGCCCTAGGACACCATGTGAATTTCCTCTTCGACAAGAATTCTCCCGGAAGTATGAAATTTGAAAACGGAAGCGTTTATGGGTGCCGAGTCCCCACCCTTGACGGCGATGCCCTGTGCACGTGCATCCTAGTATCGAATGAACTTCTTCCCCCAGTAGCTCCCGACCACAAAAAGTTTGCTGTAGTCTGTGATTACTTAGGACGCGCAAACCCCTTTCCTATTGTAAACTGTTACCTCCAGTGAGAGTACTTTTCCGGATGGGCTGAAGTCTTTTCAGCTCCTATCCAATTCTGTTCCGTTTTGGTAAGATAGCGCCTCCGAGACTCGTCTAACCCTGTAGCTCGGCTCGTTATCACGAGAGTTCAGGCAGAGAAGGAATCTCAGACTCCCGCTCACCTTAAAACTCCCTTAGGTTCAGGTTTCAGCGGCGTTATAAGCGAAGAATTCGCTCAAAGACAGAAGGAGTGCCCAAATCTCCTTCCCTTTTGGGAAAAATCTCAGAGCCTCGAGCTGGTTTCGGTCTGCGGTAAGAAGACAGCCTCTTATATCGTGAAAGAAGGCCTGCTATATCACGCTTGCTCGGATGCCGCCAATCCCGAGACTCATGCTTTGTGTGTGCCCTGTTTGCAAGTCCCCCTTCAGAAGAGACAATCATACCAAAATCCGCTCGTTCAAAATCTTACTCCCATATCTTTGAACCATCCACGGGAAATTCTTGTTCCCCAATAGTTCTGGTACGGAAACCAGATAACTCTTACCGCATGTATGTAGATTTTTAAAAATTAAATCCCGTAACCGTTTTCGATGCAGAACGGATTCATTTAATGGATAGAATTGGATAGGAGCTGACAAGACTTCAGCGCATCCGGAAAAGTACTGACACTCGAGGTAACAGTTTACAATGGGAAATCGGTTTGCGCGTCCTAAGTTGTCACAGACTACAGCAAACATTTTGTGGTCGGGAGTCACTGGGGGAAGAAGTTCATTTGTTTGAAAAAGCGAAATTTATTTACGAGCTCGACACCCGCTAAATTTTAATTGTAATTGTTCCGCATCTATTTATCCTCCTTGTAATTAGCTTATATTCAATTATTTCTGTTATGTCATTATTTTTCTTCTTGATGTGTACGTCTATGATACACATTGCCTTGTATATAAGAAATTGGTACTTATAAACCTAGTCCGGCAACAAAAGATGTGTATATTTACCATCATAATCCTTCTGTCATTTATGTAAAATGTATCTTTGAATTTCCATTTCATTCTTTTGTTCTTTTTCCTTTTTTTTGCTTTGTATAGCTTAGTGTATAAATATATATATATTTTTTTAATTATGTCCCCTTTATTGCTCATATGGTCGGTAATAATTAATTTCCTTTTCCGTTCATATGTACACGCAGTCGGGTAAAATTAGCTTGTACAACTGCTCAACGACAGGTCAGGAATTCCGTTGTTTTTTGTTTTTTTCCGCTTACCGCGTTACCACTAATTCGTCTAAAGGGATGTCACCTTTCTCCCCAACTCCCACCAAAGTGCCATCTTTTTGGATGAGAGGGATGCAGCAGAATGAGTTTGAATGGCAGCCACGTGCCCTTCTGTACCCACGTGGATCCGGAGATCACCACATGGAGCTGGTGAAAGCATGGGAACCTAGGCAAGGAGGCAGCCGACGCTGTTATCACTCGACCTAGCTATATTTGCTTACAGACCGAAATCATCTCCCACCGCCCCACGCAGCCACCTCTCCGCGAGCATTGGAGCTTTCAGCTCGAAGATTGAAACCAGTTGGACATTTCAACGTTCGTTATCAAGATTCCCCCTTCCCCCGAAGGAGTCGGCGACTTTTTACCAAGATCGCGCGCGCGTTTAGAGCCTCCTCACCAGGCTCCTATATAACGCTTCGACTGAGTTTAGAGAGCAGCACTGTTAGACTTCCACCTACTCCGACGAACGAGCGGCGATTTCGATTCAAGTGAAAGCTAAATTGATCCGTGAACTCTGCCTTAGTCAATCGGCAAGCTTCGACATCAGGAACTTTGCCCTAGTCAATTGGCAAAGACTGACAAGGATTCCCCAGTACGAAGACGACTAGTGCTTTCTGTATGAAGCCAGAGATAAACCATCTTCTTCCGCCGCATTCACCTTACCCCAACTTGCCCCTTTTTGGCAACGAGCACATAAGGTATTCGTAACCGTTGCCACTTGCAGATTGATCTTAAATCTGGCTTATACAATTGCTCCATTATTTGTGTGAACGCCCCAGTTTAAGATCCCCCTTTAAATCACCAACTGTATCTGACCTCTTCAATCTTTTAATTAGCCTACCTGATCGCGTGTAGATCTTTAACCCCGTCTGGGCAACCACTCCATTTAAACCCAATTTATATGTAAATATATATATTCTTTTTGTGGTAAGTATAGTTATATTTTCGTCATTGTCTTTCTTTTGCAACCCCAGCGCGTACCAGCTACCTGTTAATCTTTGGCCAACTTGCACTCTGAAATAATTGTTTAAAAGGGCCCCGCAAAGTAATAATAAACCATCCCCTCTGGACTCCTAAAAATTTCTCCTTTCACTATCGGTCTTTAAACCAACTTCTGGCCAAGCTCCAAAGTACTTACGTATATATAAATATAGAGTCTGGCCATTACACGACATATATATATATATATATATATATATATATATATATATATATATATATATATATATATATATATTAGTGTGCTTCTTATTTATGGACTTTCGAAATCTTTACCTCTCACCCCTTTTATCTATTCCATGTCACGAAAAAACGGAGTAGGCGAAATTTTTTTAAATTGGATTACGCTTACGATGTGTTCAATGAAATAAATTTTGTTACTAACGGCCATAATGCGATAAAATACAGGGCTGATTATTGATAACTTCAACTCACAGCATTATCACCATTACATTTCACCAGTTATATTTCTGTACAGTGGACACTGGTTAATAGCAGAACATAGAACACTATAAACAGTTATAATACTGATCAAAACAAAACTAGGACACTGCCGTTCAAATGTGAAATTGTCACAACAAAATAAGGTCTGATTGGCAGATCGTAACTACAGTCCGACGAGTCCTTCAACAACAGTATTCTTACGGCTCTCCGGAAACAGCTTTTGGTGCTCTCTGATGACTTGCATTATAAACTGTGAATATTCCTCAGTCTTTAACAGGAGTTCATTATTCATCTGGATAAGTGCTATGCCTCTCTCAGCCGCGTCACTAGACACACTCAGGCTCTTCGCAATTTCGTCTGTGGCGATGTATGTTCTGTTGGGTTCCAGGTATCCAGATACTGGGATCTCCAGTTAAGAACTCCTGAATGAGATCTAGAATATCGAAGAATTCCAGAGTGTTCTCTGTGACAAATGGTTAGCAGATCCACATCTACCCTTTTCAGTGGCTTCAGGTCTCCTCCGTTGTCCATGGCAGCGACCATCACCTTCTTCTCAGCCATAGTGACAGTTGTTTCAAAGAAAGCCGGGGGTAACCAGCTATTCACTCAAGTACCAGAGGTGGTTGGACCACTTCTTGAGGGCACCTTTTGCATCTTTCTTGTCGGCAGCAGCCAACAACTTCAAGAGTTTCAGATCGCTTTTTGGCAAAGCTGTTGGAAGACGGCAGCAGAACCAAGAATTCACATAGTGTTTCACTTCAAAGAAACGAAGTTCCTTCATGCCTTTCAGTTCGCGCGCGGTTAGACTGAATACATCCAAGAAAACAAAAATCTTCAGTGCATAAATTAGTCCTGCTATAAAGAGAGTGCGAACCATTGCCCTTGGTTTGGCAAAGTAAACTCTTCTAGTTGGAATTCCCCTTTGAAAAATGATGGTCAGTTCCAACAGTTCCCGATAATTCTCCCTAGGATAAACTTCTTCCAGTTGTTACCTGTCATATACGTTAAAGTACTGGCAACATCAGCGTCATTGATTCCTGGCTTGCATTTAGCCAAGGACATTTGGTGCCAGTGATTCTGGAATCTCTTGAATATACAAATATCTGGCCTAGATTATGGGCCCATAGTGATAAGAAAGAACTTTTCCAGCAGTATCTCCTGAATATGATGGCACCATTTCAAATACAGCCGTTTCTTCTTCATCATATGTCAAATCCTAAATTCAGGTGCCATTCTTTCTGCCTGTGTTGCTCGTAGATGTGTCGAAGCAAACGAAACGAATCCAGTTCCCCAAACCCCAAAATGAAACCGCTTCAGATATTGCTTCCACCATTACTTGACCAGTTTAAGTTGGCAACTTAGGTACGAAAAGCAACTGTTTAACGCCTTTTCCAGAGACAATAATGGGGATACTGTCCACTTTATCGTCTCCCGTCTGATCAGCCATCATTTTTTTGGCCCAGTCAAGTGTTAAGCACTGTTCTCAATAAAACTCCTGCTTGAAATCTGCAGGGCCATCCTTACAATGTTTCTCACGAGAACAGAGGATGGAAGATGGCTGAATTTTAACTCATTAAGTAGTTGAGCAGAATCATGGAGCACGGCAGAGAGAGTGTGTACGCGTGTCGATCACTGGTTTTGGTTTGTTCCAGGGCTGAAAGGTCGTCCCTCTTAGAATGCTCTTCTTTCCTCTTTTACGCTTTCCCGCTGTGCTTGGCCTTTCTTTTGCAGTTATCCTTCTATCTCACATTGTCTTCGGTAAAATGACCAAGATGATCTGGTGATGAGCGTCGTCCTCATTTTAGCGAAGAGCGCTTTATGACTTAGGTTCAAATCCTTCTCCTTTTATCATTTTCAGATAACGCTTAAAATAGTTTGCCAATAATTTTTCTGTAACTATATCTCCCATTTTCTTTCTTAAGCCTCAATGGTACATGTAATCATAAAGGATACTTAACCCTCTCCGAATATTTCTTAAGTCCAGAACAGGTGGACTTTCTCAACCTTGGGATCAATTCTCATTGTATAGCTAAACCAAAGAAACTTCAGAAGAGAATAAATACTGAAACCCTCCTCGACGACATACACAAACTAGAAGATAAACGAAAAATCACTACAAAAGCCACCTTTGTCGAGGAGCTCCTCACCCAAGCAGGTAAAATGAGAGGTAGCTTCATCAAGTCCAAGGTTCTTCTTACTCCTTGTCTGGTTCACAGCGCTAAACAACTTAAAAACAACCCAGGATTACCATTAAAAACGCAGACAGAGCAGGTATCTTCGTGATTATACCCAAAGGAAGAGTATCTCACTAAAAATTTATGAGGAACCCAAATGACGACATTAAAAAGAATGTGAATAAAATCATAGAAGGAATCAACAAACAACCAGGAAATCTGAAAATAAAGAAAATAACTGTTGACTTAAGCCCCGGCTATGCTCACGGTAATGCAAAGACCCTCAAGGTAAGAAGCCCTCTTAGACCAATAATAAGTCAGATGCACCATCCCTACCTATGAGCTGGCCAAATTTTCAAACAAAATCTTAACACTCTACGTGCCCCAACTTTATACTATAAAATGTTCGAACGATTTCATTGACATTATCAGAGGTAAAAGATTATTACCTTCTATGGATGTTGAGTCTTTGTTTACAAATCTTCCGTTTGTCGAAACAATAAAAATAATAATAGAACGTATTTAAGACCAAAGTGATTGGCCCCCTATTGGCAAACCCAGAGCCGCCCTTGGACAACTCTTTCACGCCTGCAGCTCGGAACTCCTGTTTTATCTTCCTAATGGAAATATGTAACTTCAAGTAGACGGCTCTCCTCTTGGAGTCATATTCGCAAATTTTTACATGGGAGCTGCTGAAGTAAAAGCTTTGGCAAAATTACCCAGACACCATATTTACTGCCGATACATAGACGCCATTTACATAAATTGAAAAGGGGAGGAAGAAATACAAACACTCCAACAGGTATTTAAAGAATGTTCATCACTCAATTATACAGTTGAAAAAAGCCAAGACAATTATCTTCCATTTCTTGCCCCCTTAACTCCTAAAAATTATGAAAAGATCACGACGAAAGTATACGTTAAAAGCGCCAATCTTTGCCTCTGCATAAATGCCCAAAGTGTACCCCCAGAAATATACCAAAAAAGTGTAATTAATGCTTATATAAACCGTGCTTTTACCTACTGCCAAACTTGAAAAGATTCACACAATGCGATTGGAAGAGCAACACAAGTACTCGTCAACAATGGATTCAGCAACAACGATGTACAGGTAGCCAGCAAGAAGAAGTTAGACCAATTAATTTTACTTTAAAGAACAGCATAGGAACGGAAACAATAACATAAACTCTTCTACAAGAACACGATAAACACGGCCTACCCACCAGATGAAAAGGTAATTAAGTAAATTATTAACCGTCTATTAAGCCTACAAATTCAGATCTAAAAATATCGTTAACTATACATTATCAAACTAGAGGTACTGAAGCCTCATCGTGAAAAACAATCGGAAGCTCTTCCCCAAAGCTAAACTAAGGAACTATCTGATATATATAAATGCAAGCTAGGAGACTGTCAGCTCATCTCCACTAGTATATTGGAAGGAAGGTAACTAAACTATCGAGAAGAATATGATACACTCTAAGCAGCTTCACTCCTAAAAGCAACACCTCTTAAAACCATGGAACTATTCTCAACAGAAATATGTTAGGAGAAAACACCACAATTATTGACTTTGCACTAGATTGTTGACAACTATATTTTTTAGAAGCTATCCATATACAAAAAACAACAACCCAAGCTTAACATTCAATTTAATTCGAATGTTTAACGAGACTTAATGATGATGATTTTTGTTTTTAACACATTCCTAGGGATAGTTTTAATTTTATATTGTAGATGCATGATCTGACACTACCCTATGGATTGTTTAAAGTGTATATTGTAGATACATGATCTTTTTTCCATCCTATGGATGCATTTTGTGGGTGGGTAAGACAGAGGCGGATGACCATTGATAGACCCGTGTGGTTTTTGTCACCCGTTAATTAGATTATGATTTGTTAATTCTGCTAAGTGGTAGAATTAGAAGTCGCACTACCAGAGATGCTTAAACTCCTTCTATGAAGGTCCTTCATTTATTTGAACATTACCGCGAATTTGACATTCGTTCATAAGCCTACCCCTTTAGACCTTGTCCCAACCTGCCCACAAGTTTAACTACGTTTGCACTTGCTGATCTCTTAGTTCCTTGGTATATGTGTTCAATCATTGATAAATAAACCAATGTTCTACTGTTTTTATTTTGATTTTAATTTATCTTTGAAGATAATACGAGGGTATCGAAAATCGTCAGATAAATTTAGTGTTTTCCTAAAAGAATCTTCACCTATTCGCTCCTTTAACTTTAAAATTCAAGTTTTAATGAATTCCGGAGAGCTTATATACGGGCTCAACCCAAAAAGGCAAAGGCAAATATACGACAATTTAAAAAATGCGAAAATAAAATAAAAAATACAAAATTAGCGGTCGCTTTCAACAAAAATATCTATGATAAAAATATATTGCCCAACTTTATATTACAACCATAGCTAAAATTATAGTGCAGGTATGATCGTCGAGGGACGAAGGCGTGTGACAAAAAAGGTTCTAAACGCACACAATACTGTACGCAAGACAGCCACTATTATAGCTGTGCTCGGGTACAATTGAATTGGGAAATAAAGGTAAGGACCTTCTACTTAGAGTGCGATATTATAGGTTGGCTCTTTAAAAGGGAATACGTTTGCCGAGTTCGTCTCAAAGGTCATTCGAAAGATAACCACTTCTACAAAAATAAACTTTAAAACAATTAATAAGAACAAGGGCAAAGATAAATATGGAAATCTAAATAATAATCAGTACGACAAAAGAATATTATGACAGGCAAAAATTAAGGAAACTAGGTCCGGGAAAATACATAAGTGATCTAATAAATTTGATTGAATGAAAGGTTTAGCAAGTCTATTGGTTTTACACCAAATGGTGAATTCTTCTTAGGGCTCGGAACGAAGAGATGGGAGACTTACGAGGAAAGAACTCCTGGTTACCTCTGGAGGATGAACTAGGGAGGTGGAAGACCAATGGCCAGGTTCTCGTCGATGAGGTCTCGATGCGAAATCGTCCAGAGATATTGTGAAGGGGGTTGAGATTACCTCATCTCCAGGGAGAAGTAATCACGAATTCGAGATTCGTCTGCGGACGGTAGGAAGTCTCAACCAGGGTAGTGAGACGAGAGAAACCCAGCATAATCTTTCGTGGTATAGCGGGTTTCCGTAATCTTCCTATGATCATGGTGGATTACACGAAGGCGATCTGCTGACGACATCACAAGGGCGAGGGGAGCACTCCACGGAAGACAGACGCTAAAGTATGGACGGCAAAAATAACAGGTTCTCTCTATCTGCTGAGGATTTGCAGATATTACCTTAAATAGAAGCCACAGCAATGGACGTAAAAAGGCTTCGCACACGATGAACTCTAAAGGGGATTTCGGAGACGCCTTATGCAAACATGACCCTTGATAATCTTGGCCATCGACGAGACGAATGAAATTGAGCGAAAATCTCAAGTAATATGAGACGCGGGTTAAGGAAACATGAACCTGAATAATCTTGAGCATTGACGAGGCGAACGGGAAATGAGAGCGATTCCATTCTACTTCAAGAGGGGAAAGATGGACACGGCTGTACTCTGGAAGCGGGACAGCGTTATCAAACTGGGGGGAAGACGGTGATAAAGCACTCAAATTAAACACAGCTGCGTTGATTTGTCTTGAATAGAGAAATTTTCTGTGGAAAATGGCGTATTGAGTTTCATGCTTCCACAATGAATGAAACTCATTTATTTCATACTTAACATATACAAATTAACATTTTTGCGTATATCTTATCAATACAGTAATTAATATTTGATGTTTCCTCCTTTTGCGTTTATAACCGCTCTTTTTTCTTTGCTTAATTAAGAGTAAGTTGGCACAGGTAGTTGGCTCAATCATTTGCCACTCCTCATGAATTTTGGCTCTTACTTCACTTTTTGAGACACATTTGTACACCTTCACTCCTGTGCCCAAATACGGTTGACGTCTGAAGATTGAGGAAGCCATTCCATTAACGTCACCCCTTTCTTTTCAAAGCAACCCTTTGAGAATCTAGATATGTTGCATGGAGCATTGACTTGTTGGAAGATTACACCATTTACGATGTCATTATTGTTTATTTTACCTAAGGAAGGTTGATAAACATGGTCTATGATGCTACTGTAAGTGTTGGAATTAATTCTGCTCTCACAAGTGAACAATAATCCTGGACTTGAAGCTGCCCTGCGGCCCCAAACCATTACACTACCACCTCCAAATTGACTGTTTGGACAACACAGCTCGGATCATAAGCTTCCCTAATGTTTTGACAAACATAGAGAGCTCCAGAGATTTCTTATGACTGTAGCTGCACCATAGCCCAGCCGGAAAAATCTGTCCCGGTGATTGGTTGACCTTTCGGAGATAATATGCGCCGCTTGAATCATTCTTTTTTCTCTTTTTGATAATCCCTTATGAATTACTTTAATCCCACCGCAAATAGGCAAATGACTGTATTCCTAGACATGTACTACCATTGCGTTTCATCTCTTATGGGTTCTAATGTCACTCTTATGCTCATTAATTCTAGTCTTAATATATCTTCCTGACTCACCATAATAATTGCGGTCACATCCATCACAGGGTATTTGATAAATAATACCATTGTCGTTTTTTGCTGTCGAATTCCTATGCTTCACCACCTTCCCAACACTGGTTCCCGCAGAGTTAGCTATCAAAATACCTGCCTTCCTAAGAGAACTATTTAATCTCTCTGCCGCCATAGAGTAAGGGCTTATTAACTTTCTCCAAACGGGAAGCCTCGCCATTTTACTTCTATCTGCTATTTTTAATGCTTTTGAAGTAATTTTATTAAAAGACCATCTGGATATTTTATTTTCATGAAGACTTTCTTAATATATTCAAATTTATCATTCAGAAAGCTTTCACTACAAATGCGAATAGCCCTTAAATAAAACCAAATGACTACCCCCGTCTTCGTTATCTTACCATGTCCAGAGAGTAAATGAATAAACTCGTCCTTATTCTTGGATTTCCTCTACCTAGAGAATTTAGCTCTATCGTATCCCTGTGGAGCAACGTGTCCAGGAAAGAAATTTCATTGTTTTCTATTTATTCCACGGTGAACTGCATGTCCTCATCCACTTCTTTCAGCCGTTCCAATTTTTTGCCTATATCGGTACTCGCTGGAATTACGGCTAGGACATCGCCTACGTACCCCCACCAAAGTGGATCCCTCCCCATAACTCTCGTCGATGTCTCCGTCTCTAGAACTTCCATGAACAAGCATGGCGTAATTCCAGAGAGTACCTGGAGAATAAGTAAGGAATAAAAATAGGAAGAATAAGAATAAGAATAAGAACAAGAATAAGAATAAGAATAAAAATAAGAACAAGAATAAGAACAAGAGCAAGAACAAGAATAAGAACAAGAATAAAAATAATAACAATAACAAGAAGAAGAACAAGAATAAGAACAAGATTAAGGTCATGACTAAGAATAAGATATGCCTCTATAGAGACATATGCGTTAGAAGGTATTTGTAACCTTCTTGTGTGGTAGGGAAACCGCTTATTATCTTTGGGAATATTATGGAATCTCATATTGCGAACATTGAATTTTTAAAGGTTGAATTGTATGTAGTTGCGGCTTGGACATGCGGCAATGAATTCGACTCCTAACCCATTTACGAATATCCTTTCTCGTTTGTTCCCACTCAAACCTCTCCAAGTTGCTTTAAGAAATTTGTGCCTTTCCAGATGTCACAATTATAATAACAATGCATGGCAAGGTTACGAAAATCAGAAGTTAAATAAGGGGGGACAAAGCCACTGATTAGATTGCAAATGATGAAATGATATGAGGAAGGAAAGTTATCTTATTAAATTGTAGTGAGGTAGAAGTATCCTCATTCTTAGAGTTCACTTCTGAATCAGACACTTGAAATTTAATGAAAGGCTCATTGCCGCCATAGTTTCTAGAAATTGTTAAAGATCAATCTCGATTGCAAGCTAGAGTTCAGGGCTCTGGCAGTAGCGGACGTTAATAGTTTAAGAGGATTGTGAGGAATAAAATCTCGGGTGGCTCACGAATCTGGGGAACAACGACAGAAAAATGTTCCCCTGATAAATGCAGGACTGTCTTAATCACAAGTCTGTAACTTTCTTTCCTCAAAAGGTTTTCAAAAAGATGTAGCTGTAACAATTTAGAGGAGTGCGCCTAGCTGACTGCGATTTTAAAATTAGGCAGATAAATTGCAAATGTCGTACTTGTTATGTCAGATTCTATTTGATTGTCTATAACTAAAATTGCATATTGATTCTTCTAAGCTTTTAGTTGAGACCTGTTAGAGGTTAAGGGGAGGAATGCTCGAGAGACATTTGACTGTCACTCTAAGGGGCCACAATTTTTGTTGAGAGGTCAAATATAAATCGAGAGTTAAGTTACACCAGACAGCACTCAGCTTTTATTCCTTCTTCTCCTCAGCAATTACTTTGCTATTGATATTAATCTATAAATGCACAGTCAATCACTGTAACGTTATTTATATTAGTCTAAATCTCACAACAAAATATGGAGAGCTGATCACCTTTTATTTTCCCAGAAACGATGAATCGGAGGAAATATGAGAGGACTCCAGTGGATTAATGCTTGTTCTGGGCAAATAAGGTGGACCCAGAATGACCAATTTAACAGCACTCTCCTACCTTAGTATCTCTTCTGGTAATTCTTATCCTGAGGATTTTTATAAATTCATTTTAATCAAATAGGGCCAAATTAAAGCGTATAGTATATAATATAATTTGAAAGTATGTACCAATGAATAGTAAAGCCAAAGCCAAACTACAATGCATGCAGTGATAGTATGCAACTAGTAGATTATTAAATAGCTACTTTTGCTATACTAATCACATAAAAATAGGATAGTTTTTTTGCAAAACGTAAGTTGGTAATATAAAGTATATTACTATTCTAGGCTCATCTTTATAGTTCAATTATAACTGATTCATAAGTAATAAATAATGAATACAAATTCATGGATATTTTTCAACTCGAGAAGTATTATAAACTTAGCTTATAAATTTATCCCTTTTTTATCTTCCCACATGGTTTAAAAAAATATTATTTTCCAATTTTTTTTCTACCTAAACTGAGGCGAAAAATAATACCCTGATTCTCATTTTTCCTCTACATAATTATGATGACGACACAGTTGAAAAGTATTTTGGCCAAAAATTGGTAGTTACGTACGTCACATTACCTACAAAATTTTGACCAAGCTAACTTTTTCAGCATTTTTCCCATTGGTTTCTGTTTTGGATTGGACAGTTTTTCGCCATAACTTGTGGTGGATTAAAAATATATTAAGAAGTCCTCGTAAAAGAGGTTCATGCTGATCCTACTCGTGCCTTGGAATTTCTTTTGGAACGCCCTGTGATTCCTAACTCTCTAATCTGTCGCAATTGTTAAGTAAAATGTAAGGCTTTTCCCTCTACTCGACGTATTCACTGCACAAATAAAGTAGTGCGTAATACGAAGCAGCGTCGGTTGTGCGTCTTTACTCTTTATCTCTCTCAATTTGTAAGCACATTTTAGGTATTTATCTAAATCTGTTCTTCTTTCATAACTGTCCTATGGGGAAATGTTACAAAATCGAAATAGAAATCAAATTGCTTTGCCGCATTTTCATTTTCAACTGCCAAAAAAAAGGAAAGATTTTGACAAAGCAAAATGAAGATTGTCGAAGTATGGCCCAGTGTACGGGAATATACGCCACAGGCTCTAAGTTAGGCTAAGCAAGGCAACAGCTGTTATTGTTGTAAGAGTGAAATTTGAATAGTTAGCTGCTGCTGCGTGACCAGGGAATATTCCAAACACAACGACAAAAATAGATTTTAATACATTCTAAATAAAAGGCACAAAATAAATATGGATATACTCGTATATAGGTACATGAATAAGACGGAATTAGGTTCCAAATACTAATTGGATAACCATGGTTTTTAAATGGTTATAATGGGAGATTTAGGGTAGTTAGCGATTTAGTTCGTTAGAACCTCGAGAGTATAGCGGGGCGAACTTGAGGGAAGGTCTTGGTGACCTTGATTACTCAAGGGTGTAGCAGAAAATCCGTAGAGGGTACTGCTACTTTCTCCAAACTTGTGTTTTGCGAGATGCGGGCCTCTTTTCCTTGAGAGGTCACCGAACAAACTTTGAAGGGGGAAGATGATTTCTCCAAACTCGGATCAAGCGAGCTATCAGGCCTCTTGTCCTTAAGAGGTTATCGGTCGAACTTCGAAGAGCTGGAGGGCGAGAAGACTTTCTCCAAACACGGATCGAGCGAGATATCTGGCCTCTTGTCCTCAAGAGGTCACCAGAAGAACTTCGAAGGGCGGCTACTCTAATCCTTGATCCGAAGACGGTTGAGAAAAGCTGACGTTGCCTTACGAGACTCTTCTACCTGACCCGAAGATAAGAATGTGATGTACAGCTCTTCCGGTGCCTGCGACCGTTAATAAACACTTCTCGCGACAGAGCTTCTTAAATCGAACTCCTTTCAGGAAGGCGTCGACTAACCGAATCTGTCGGTAATCCTTGGGAGTGTGCATATATACTCGGAGTTCTCCAAAACAGGGAGAGAGAGAGAGAGAGGCCTTCTCGACCCATCATTTTCGCCCAGGACAACCGAGCTTCTTCTTACGGGAAAGTGTAAGAGGCTGGGATCAGCAGGTCAGACGAAACAACCAGCGACTGGAGCCATAAAAGCTGTTCGAAGCAACCCTACAAAATAGAACAGTAAGCTCCCGATCCTGGGGACGGGGGCGAGGGATGATTAAGACGGCGGGTAGGTAGCCTTCAATTTCAGCGTCATGCCTCGGTGTGAATTTCTCAGTGACCTGGCCGCAACTCCAAGAAGAGTAGAGTCGGAGGGGCTGGGAGGGGACTCGCTTTCTCTCCCGAAGTAATATCTTAGGAGTTTAGGTAATACTACTATTTTAGCAAACCCCTCTAAACTACTCACTATCCAAAGACATTTTTACATCATAAAACATTTTGGGGCCAAATAAATGTCTACAGCTAATTTCATCAAGAGAGGAACATATAAAGCTACAATTTTAACGTTTACCAACAGAGAGAAAAAAACATATAACACTTCACGGGATTTACATATGTGTAACCATAGATAACTTAATCTCTACATACGCACACACAACTTTAACAAGGCAGAAAAAAAGGAAACTATTATTTAAAAAATGAGTTCACACGAATTTTACTATACACTCGGGTTGTTGTAAAGGGGGCTTCTATTGGATTCCTACTCAAGCCATCGGCTAGGCAGTTTTCGGTAACTTTAACATACATGATCTGAAATTGGTACTCCATTAGTAGTAGGCTCCAACGCATTAAACGGCTATTTTGGCTCTTATAGTTTTTAGGTACGCCAGGGTTTTGTGATCACTTTCGACAATAAATTCTTTACCTATGAGATAAATCCTAAACTTACGAATAGACCACACTATGGCTATCTCTTCGAGCTCTATGGTGACATACGCCTTTTAGCGAAGGGGCAGCTTCCTACTAGTATATCCTACATGATATCCCACTTAATTGTCATCATATTGGACGAGAGCACAACCTAGGCTATCCTAGGAGACATCAGTACGAATCGCGAAAGTTTTATTGCGATTCGGTAATCTCAAAATAGGGGCAGAGATTAGTTTCTCCTTTAACTGGTGCAAGCAATCTTCGGCGAAAGGGGTCCAATTGACTGGATCGGGGGCCATTCTCTTAAGCATGTCGTTAAGGGGCGAGGCTATGGCAGCGAAGTTCGGCACAAAACGACGATAGAATGACACGGATCCTGAAAAGGAACGAAGATGATCGTCGTTCGAGGCAGCGGCATTTTAGAAATAGCCTTTAAAAGAACGTCTTGGGGAAGTATTTGATTCCTACCGACGTGGAAGCCAACGTAATTAATCGTGTCATAGGCAAAGTGACACTTTTTTGGGCCTCCCGTGAACCCGTGTACGCGTAACAAGGATAGAAGCGCACACAGAGACTGTACGTGTTCGTTCCAGGTACGAGTATCAACGTACAGGTCAACGAAATAAAGCGTCACATTCGATAGGCTATCTAAAAACCGGCGCATGATCCGGTTATAACTTCCGCAAGCAGTTACCAACCCAAAAGGAAGTCGAGTAAACTGAAATAACCCATTTTCACGAGCGAAAGTGGTAAAGCGTTTTGATTGTTCTAAAAGCGGTACCTGGTGGTAGGCTGGCTTTACAGAGGTCGATCACGAAGGCAGGAAGACTTTAGTCGATTAAGGGGGATTGGTTCCGCGTCAAACTATGTAACCGTGTTGAATTTGCGAAAATCGACGCACATCCTAAACGACTGGTTAGGCTTCCTATCTATGACAATTGTGGAGGAAAAATCGGACGACGAGGGTTCTATTATTCCTAATTTTAATAAGTACTTGATCTATTCCTAGAAAGTCGGCCGTAAATGTACGGGTATAGGGTAAGGCTTGGTCTGTATCGCATCTTGAGTAGTGACAACCCTCTCATTCGTAAATTGATTGAGCAACTAGGAAATTGTAAAATTACGTCGGGAAAGCCTTCCAATAAGGCAAGCAATTGAGCCTCTCATTAGGGACGAGATTGGGGCTTACGTCCAATTCGGAGTTAGGCACCGCTTGGGGAGGGAGAAAGACGGCAGGGGATACTCATCGTCTGCTTATACGCACACTGATTGGACTAGACACAAGGGTTCAACGGGATGGGTGGCTTCGAGGATGGTCTCTTCGTCTAGGACGACTATGTGAATTAAGCAAGCTCAGCGGTGGTATTTTTTCAGGAGGTTTATGTGCTAAATCTTATTACCGCAGGGGGTTTCAATTAGGTATTCCACCGGGCCTTGGAGCTCTAAAACGGAGAAAGGTCCTTTTCAGTCGGAGAGAAGCTTATTTGATTCGGCGGAAAGCAAGAGCATTAATTCCTTACCTGGTTTGAACGAAAACGCCTTAGATTTTTGGTCTAGGTAAGTGCGGTATTTCCCAGGTTTACATCGCAGTTGCGGAGAGGGATGTCCGCACATTTTTCTAACCGCGTACGCAGGTCTAAAACGTACGCGTAAGAGGATTTAATTTTCTCATCCATTCTAGGATTGAACCACAATTCTTTTAAAATCTCATCGGTCCTCGGATGTTACGTCAATATAACAGCTCAAATGAAGCGAACCCCAAAGTCATATGGAGGACTTCGCGACAAGCAAATAACGCTACGGGGAGGTAGCGGTGCCACTCTTGGGGCTGGTCGTGGCACACCTTCTTGAGTACCATTTAGGTGCAGTTTAACCTTTCACACATCCCGTTAGCGGAAGGGTGCCAGGGTGTCATGAAGAGGGGCTTGATTAGAAGGAGTTTCTCGACATACTCCATCAGCTCAGAGGTGAATTGACGTCCTAAATCGGATAAGATCTACTTCGGGATCCCTAATCAGGAAAAGATTGAGATTAAAGCCTCTGGACAAGAAATGCTGTCAATCATCTTCATGGGGATAGCCTCTGGAAAACGGGTGGCGTAATCGACAAGGGTTAAAATATAGAAGTGTCCCTCCCTCGACGGGGAAGAATGGGGCCTATTAGGTCGATTGAGACCCGGGCGAAGGGCACGTCCACTCTCGGAGTCTTTTGAAGGGGGGCGGGGCTACATCCACTTTGGAAGTAACCTTCTGGCAAAGGGTACAGAACTTGCAGAAGTCGATAATTTCTTTGGCCGCGCCAGGCCAATATAAATATTTCAAAACTCGCTGCATCGTTTTGTTATGACCGAAATGTCCGGCCATTAGACCATCGTGAGCCATCTTTAGAACGAGTTTGATATACGTTCTCGGCACACTCAACGCGTTGGACGGGGGACTCTCCGGTTAAACAGAAAGGCTGACGTTGACTCAAGGGACTCTTCTCCCTGACCTGAAGATACGAGGGTGATGTTCAGCTCTTTCGAGGCTTGCGACCGTCACTAAACACTTCTCGGGAGAGAGAATCGTTGATTCGAACTCCTTTCGGGGAAGTATCAACTAACCGAATCTGTCGGTAATCCTTGGGAGGGTGCATATATACCCGCAGTTCTCCAAAACAGAGAGAGAGAAAGAGAGGCCTTCACGAACCTTCATTATCGGCCAGGACAACCGAGCGTCTTCTTACGGGAAAGTGTAAGAGGCTGGAATTAGCGGGTCAGATGGAACGACCAGCGGCTAGAGCCATAAAAGCTGTTCGAGGCAGCCCTAAAAAATAGAACAGTAATCTCCCGAGCCGACGAAGGGGAGGGGGAAAAGATAAGACGGATAGGAGGTAGCCTCCAATTTCAGCGTCATGCCTCGGTGTGAATTTCTTAGTGACCTGCCGGCAAGTCTAAAAAGGGTAATGTCGGAGGGGGGGGCGGATGACTCGCTTCTCTCCTGAAGTAATATCTTAGGAGGTGGGGAAATACTACTATTTTAGTGGATCCCACTACGAATATTACAAAATATAAAAATTATCTTTACTAAATTGGATAACACAGCATGATTATCGTTTTATTAATGGAAATTTTCAACCATAAATTGCATAATTTATGTCATTATTAATGATATTGATGATCGAAAACAGGTGGAGATAAAAACCCATAAATGACATGTGAAAACACTGATTGTCGTTTGCGATTATAATCAAACAATTGGAGGTGTAGAATTTTGCAGATCGCTATAGAAATCTTTTCTACTGTACAAAGCCTCTGAGACGCAACAATTTTAAACATTCAGCATCAAATAAAATTAACAAAGATTCTAATTTAAAATCCTCTCTTTAAATTTCTT
This sequence comes from Ceratothoa steindachneri, assembly GCA_963969495.1. Lineage (NCBI taxonomy): Eukaryota > Metazoa > Arthropoda > Malacostraca > Isopoda > Cymothoidae > Ceratothoa > Ceratothoa steindachneri. Next base: position 53,671,574 of record OZ018321.1, on the reverse strand, counting down.
CTTCAAAATCTGGAAGACTACCATCATCTTGGTGGCTGTGCAGCTGGAGACTCTACAATAAAATATTGTCCAGGTGGCCAATGGAGCATCACCAAAAAGGTGGCCTAGATGAACGGAAATTTCCAGTCACCGGGAGAGAGAAACGAAGAAATATGAAATATGAGTGAATTCCGGCGGAATGTCAAAATGAGCCTTGGAAAATTGGAATAGGGAAGAATGTCACAATTATTTTTAAAATAATGAAGTTTTTAGCGAGTTGAGAGGAGAAATTGTATGATTTTTCTTAAATTGGAATTTACTTGAGCTTCGAATTCTGTTTCTATCGCCTGGAGGATTTTAGCGATAATGAGGAAAATATTGCAATAAATGGCTGACTGTTCATCATTAGTATCGGGAGCAGTTTATTCTTTTTAATAATCCTTTTTTAACACTACAGAAAGCAACGGCGCCATCTTGTTATAAGCTCTAGAAGAGTAGCTTATATAAAAATGGGGAAGTTACTGGAAGATATAATACGAGTATATAAAAGGTGTCCCAATTTGCATATTTGAAGCGCTAGAAACGTGAAGGCACGCAACCCTTTCAATTCTACTTCACTCCTAATTCGCAACGAATTAAGGATTTTAAGGAGATAAAAAAACTGAAACTTTTTAGTTGGTTGATTTTCTATCAGCATCAAGATATCTATTTCCAATTGAATCCTTTGAAAAGTATTTGCTTAAACTCAGGCGGCTTAAGCCGAAACTTGAACAGATTAATAAACAGGTGATTTAATTAACGCGTAAATTCACGTTTGATGAGTGCGAAACATTTTTGAAAAGAAAATAACAAAATATCATAGTTAGAAACATTTTTTTTTATTTCGATTGATTTCAATATATACGAAATGTGTCAATTGTTAAGTAAGACAAAACCTAAAGGACGTAATCTGATAACTATTTGGGAAAGCATAAATTTCTGACATTCCTGTTTTACGGACCCATCGCTTTAATAGTTGAAATATCATTACTTTAACGTAGTTCAATAAATCTGAGGAAAATTTCTTTAAAATATATGATATTGGAGATTAGCGCAGATAAAATGCTTGCGATGAGGGATTCCGACTATAGCGAGTTGGAAAAAGTGATTACAAACGCTTAAGTCTATAGTTACAAAGGCAAATTATGGTTTATTTGGGGTTACTACTTTTCTCTGAGAATCTACAACCTTAGGATATGTAATTGTTTCATTTTCTCGTCTATATACCCTTGTTAGAATTTCACTTTAAATTCGAGAAAAATCGATGGCACAGTAATCTCCTAAGTTCTTTGACATGAAATGCCAATGTTTAGTAGTAAAATAAAGTTATTTAAAGATAAGGAAAACAATGAATATTCTCAAAGAAAAGCTTCTGACCCCCGCACCACAATTTATCGGAAACCACGTGCTATTATAACGCGCCATTGACGACGTCATTTCGTGTTCGAATATTCTCAAATTTTCGATTCCTGAGCACGTTGGCAAAATATTTTCCATTCCTGCGAACTAGTCCCAAGCCTCCCCACCCCCCCGGTAAAGAGGTGTAAAAGAATCGCACTGTCTTGCACCTTGCTGCTAAATGATGAATCGACTCGGCCTCCGGATTAAGATGTCTGAAGCGTGTGACTCCTTTCTCCAAACTACCCCTTTCCCTCCAGAATCGGATATACAAATACTCGAGTTATTCTGTAGTTAGACGAGTCCAGCCCGCACCTCAAAGCCGTCCTTATCGTCTCCTACCGTGAGCGTTCGTCAAACAGCAGACTTTTTCAGCCGTGATTCTACTCAAGTCAATTGGTTGCTTCTGTGAACGGAAAGTCTTTGAATTTGCGCAACAGTCTGCCTTCGTTTAATCGAACCGAAGAAAATCTCCATCGAACACCTTTGAAAAAAAGAAGATTCCTCTTCCCGTGGAATTACGAAAATTCCCACATTCTCCGTGGAACATCATCTTTGAAGTTTGGCTATCTTCATTGGAATCTTGGTTCGGATTGTGCCTTATTTGGATCGTGCCTCACTTTTCTCATCGGTACGTTCCCCATCGATTCATCGCAAGAAGGACCTTCCCGAATTCATCGACCCGTATGACTGAAAACCCCTCCATTATTAGTATTGTCAAGTTCCCCCTTTTGATCTGAGCCTAGTTACATTAATCAATTAATTCCATTTTAGAATCCCACCTCATAATAATTATCAAGAGACTATCTCAATTAAATAATTCCCCTTTACCTATTATTATTCTTATTTTGATCTTTGTAAATAAAATTATATTTTTCTTGTTTCATCTTTAACTAATCTTGAACGATACTCTCGGCATATTCAAGTAAACCTCGCCAAACAATTATCCATTCTGTCTAATTAGTATGGATTTGAAACCCAACGCCTCAAGTGTGACCTCCTAGTCGGTCGTTAATCCCTGCGGACAGTCCTTCAACGGTTCGTGTTGCAGTAGATGATTAAGTGACCCCCCCCCATATAATATAGGTGTAGTGTATAGTATAGAGGGGTTGTACCATGACAAATATTTTATAAATATCCGATCCCTTTGCATTAAAATCTCATTTTTTAAAATTTTTAAACGGAATAAAACTTTGCTATTATTGATAATATGGAGTTCAAAGTGTGGTTCAGGATGGCCGTGGCCATGTCAAGTCTGTATGCACAGAAAGAGCAAACTGAGAATTGTGGTGCCTGACAGTATTCTGAAGCTCTTTGATGACCAATCTTGAATGATTTTTAGCAATCAGTCGACAATAGGATGGTTTTTTTTGGTCCCAAAATTGGCTGATTCCTTCGCTTTTCCACGAAAATATAAACATAAAGTTTGGGCTATCAACAGTAGCTTTTGGATATCAATTTGTTTTCATTTTTATATAAAAGTTCGTCTCAATTTTTCTTTTTAAATGTGTCCCTTTTCAGCATTTTAATATCCAATGAACAGATGTGAAGCCGTCGCCTTTCTAAGTTTTATTCAATTCAAGTAGACTTCCATTCTATGACCTTCCTTGTAGCCTTAAGATTTCGTGATATGGTAGCTACTGAATTCGTAGAGTCATCAGCAAGTGCTCGAGCTCCTTTTTGTGGGATATTGATCAGAAGACAATAATTTTAATTTATTATGAACCGATTTGGACCAAAATCGAGGTTTTTAATAATGAAGCTCATGTTTCTACTCGTAGACCTCAAATTGACTCTGAGAAGTTCTAACTCTAGTGATGTTCACTTTAAATACTTTGCTTATGTCCTAAATAATTTAAACGGATTATATCTAAATTTGAATTAGTACTTGAAAAATACTCCAATTTCTTGCGTATATACCATTACTGGTAGAGCCTTTGTGATGACTAAGTGCTGGAATATACCTTGTTATTCGGACATCTGAACAGACATGGGTTCATTTTCAGTCCAAATAGTGAAAATAACGTTGTGAAATGTATAATGAGAAACGTAGATCGTTTCAGCAAAGTCAGAACAAATATTTGTTTACTTTTGACTCGAACGATGCATGTATTTATCGTAATTTTGTCGGTTAAGATGTCATAATAATTTATCGAACAAAATTAAATAACAAACTTGGCAAAATGGAAATGTGTTTGAATGGATGCAAGTTCTTTCGTAAAACCTTTTTCGCGATCCGCTGAATATACTCAAGGAAGGCACAAGGTTCTTGAGTTGTATATATGTAAATGTTGGAGGCTTCTTAAACTTCCATTCTATTTGCGTCTCGGAAAAAATTATCTCATTCAAATATTTGTGTGTCATGTACGTTCTTTCCGAACAAGGATTGTCTTAAATTTATATGTGTAGGTCAAATAAGAGGGAGAATTTTCCTTGACTTATTTGTTCAGAGAAAAAAAGAATATGCTGCCGGCTATATTTAAATTTTTAATATATGTACCAGTTTTGCCAATGGTGCTATTAGATTACAAGCTGGTAGTACATAAGTATGAAATGGATGGTGCATGATGAGAAGACATGTTGTAGGTGTAAAGAAAGGGACAATCAAAAGTAAAAGGTTGGTGAATCAGAAAAAATTCATGTGAGAATGTTTGAGAGTATAGCACAGGTACTGTGTAAACAAGAGGATAGAACTATTCTGGAATAAATTAAGTTGGTAAAAGTAAGTAATGGACTGGCTGCATTAGAGAGTGTTAGAATAAGAAAGAGAAAGTATAATGAAGAATGGCAAAACGCGTATGGGAAGGGCGCTGTGAAAGTCAAAAGCAGACCTAATTGCGGTGATTTAATTGTGAATGTGGGAATGTTAGTTATGCAAATGAATGCAAACAAAGAAAAGAAAAGTGAAACGAGACTAAGAAAATTATGAGGAAATCAAATGAGGCATTTGAACTATAGATTAATAAGGAGATGGATGAGAACAGGATAATTCTAGGGAAAAATGCGTCGGGTAAGAAAATAAAGCATAGGAATGGGAGAATAATTGTAAACAATGGGAGGTCAAAATTAAATGGGGGGGGTAAAATCACTCTTTGTTTATTATAGCTATGGAGAATGAAGCGAATACAAGAGGTAGTTAAGACTGTGAGTGGTTTGAAAAATGGTATATAGCAAGATAGATGAAAGAATAGCTAAGATACTAAAATTCCCTAGTGATTGTGTAACAAACTGATTTTCCTGTCAGAGTTTTAAATTATTGAAAATCGAAGAATTCATGAAAACTGCAAGAATGCTGTGATAGTACTGTTGTATGAAACTAAAAGGTAGATTGGTGAAGGAGAAAACTAAAAGGGAAAATGTCTTTTGAGTGTAGTAGGCAAAGGTGAGTGAGAAATTCTGATCGCGCGTATAAGAAGAATCTGATGTAGTGGTGTGAGATGAATTATATTACTTTAGTGACTATATTTATGCACTGAGAGAGCTAGCTTCAAGAAACCTTGGATATAACTTATTAAGTGTGTAATGCGTTTTTAAATCTGGATAAACTGTATGTTTGTGTAGATAGATAAGCATCTGGACCGGTTCTATAAAGGTTGGAGTGGAAAACTGTTAGATGGTGTAAAAAGTATGTTAAGAGTAAGACATGAGTTATGATGAAAGATGACAGTATTGAGTGGTTTGATATACGTGGTGGTTAAAGAAAACGTGTAAGATTTTTGCATGGTTGTTTAATATATTTATGAATGGATCACTGAGAAAAATACGAATAGGAATTTGACAAAAGTAGTTGAAGGTATTGAGTGAAGTAAGAGGGATTTTGATATATTCGTGTAAGCATCTGATACGGTATGTGTGAGGAGTGGCCACAAACTATATGCACGAAAATAAAACTTGTAGTGTTTATGGGTGAATTTGACGTGGCAGGAAAGTTCTATCTATGGGAATTTCTCCCAAGAAAATTCCCACTCCAAAAATTCTGCCAATGTATAATTACTCTACAGATTACTTCACCCAGTAAAAATTGTAGCCCCAAATTCTGTACATGAATAAAAAATTCTTCTTTTAAAACTTCATTAGTTATAAGTATTACACGCTTAGGAAACGGTTAATAGTATTTAATATCTGTAGGTTAGGTTATATAAAAAAGTAATAAAGTTTAATAAAATTAAAAATATCGTGGCATAAAATAATCATTATACACAGCAGCTTTGAGAAATTGCAAAATATCATTCTAGTCCGAACACTAGACAAAGCTTTCACACCCCTAATAATTATTTGTTTTTGCTGGATTATCTTGGTGTTTTTCGTAATTAAGTTCAGCACAGTTTCTTTTTCTCTTTTTTACTAATAAGAAATTTTAGCGCTATGTTAAGGGGGAATTAACTAACCAAAATTCAAATCTTAAGTCGCACAGAGAACAGTCTTGTACGCAAATATTTGTTAAGCAGAAGTGGTAGCTACATTCAAACTAATGGCGAAAGTTTGCGTTTTGTACATTGTAGTTATCCTTTTGAAATGATTATTTGTTTGTTGCTTTATTGGATGTAATTTTTCCATGGGTAATGTTTTCATTGGTAGAATTGTTACGTGGGTAAAATCTTTTGTTTGAGGATTTTTTTTTGTGCGGACATTTTTGGGTGGAAATTTCATGGGTGCTATTTTTATAGGTGAAATTTTCATGGAACCGAAAATGGATTAGGTTGTACGAATAGAGTTCTTTATGTTGCCCATGGAGATGTATGGTGCTTTAGAGAGCTAAGGTGTATTGTGATATTTTGGTACAATAATTGAACGAAATTGTGACTACAAGATTTTGAATGGCAAAGTTATTTTTAGGGGAGATCAGAACGTTAATTAATGAAAAGGGTTAGCGCCAGGAATGTGAAGGTATGATATGGTAGAAGTGAGGGTATACATAATATGGAAACAAAAGGAAAGCTCCATAGTGACATAAATGTAAATGAACCATTTGAATTGAGTGTGGCTTGTGCTTGTGGAGAGAAAAGAGATTGTGCAAACACTGAATAATGTTTATTTATCATAGAAAAAGAGCTGGAACTAGTGTGTATGTAGTGAAAGTATTTTGGGTTGCATGGCATCACATATAACAAGAATAAATGGAAATAAAATATGAAAAGGTGATACTAGAATGCCTGTGAGAGTGTACGTAGTATAGAACGATCGTACAAAAGTGGAGTGATTATGGGTATGAGTATTTGAGAGAGAAATTGACTTACGAGCAAATGGGTGACTTTGTTTGTGAGAATTATTTATCGTGAAGATGGAAATATGATTGTGGCCTTTTGTTCAGGAAGAAGAGAGAGTAGGTTAAATGCTGGAGTACATAGCACTTGATCGCTATGAACGGCCACTTTTCCATGGACAAGATGATGGGTAGCTTTTTGCTTAAGAGAAAATTGAGGGTTGTGAGGGGTAGGTAGCTTTATAGCAGAATTGATGCACAGTGCCTTCATTCTAAGGAAACACACTAATGGTTGGTAATGATGGTGAATTATTTTCAACTTAGATTCTTGCGTAGTGTAATAAATTAGAAATAAACCTATGCAAGGGTGTACAACATGACGTGATCCATTCAGACATCGTTATTTAATCGGGCTTCCAGTTGACCTGGAGTCACATCCGACATTCAGGTAGTAGAAGGTTAGACAAAGAATATTATTTAGCTATATACATCAAGTATGTGCACAAGTAATCTTTCATCTATTTCAATCTTTCTTTTGCCCCTCTCCTCCTCCTGTTTCTTCACACCATCTTCTTGATTTTCATTTTCACGTCTCTGAGATACATTTTGTGTATTCTTGCGACCATGGGTCCCTTTAAGTCTATGGCTATTGGCATGTTTACTAAAATCTAGATGTCACATGCAAAGATACAAAAAGGATAGAGAAACCTTTGATTAAAAGTTAGATGAATAGATTTATGTTCTGCATCAAAGTTAAAGGATGTTGGATGGAGTCAACGGGAGGGGCGTGATATATTTTGTTTCCCACGTGTACTAATACGCCCTGCCTTTCAAAATTACCCTCCACCTTATCAAGTTTTACCATCATAATCATTAGTATCAATTGTGCCTGCCCAAAATCTTGGTACTGGTCCAGCTTTATCACTTAAGTTTGCCACCTTACTAAGCAATTAGGCAAATTTCCTCCTCGCACGTTCTATGAGGCTCTCCACTGGGATTCTCCTTCACCTAAGATTTCTTTTTTCCATTTTATGATTTTTCTCATAGGTATTCTGCCAATTTCATTTTCAGATTATATCCTTATACAATATACATTACTCGTTTATGTGGACTTATTCACGAAGTTCCTTTCTGGACATGCTTGTTCTTCCTCCTTTAAATCTTACTGGTTTTCTTATATGTCCTCAATTTTAAAGGAGACTTTGTGATCACCGACCACGTTTTATTTATTGAATTTATACCTAGCAATGTGCATTTGAAGAAATAAAACAAAATACAGTTTTCCATCGTTTTATTCTCCAAATTTTAACATTCTACTCAAATTCCAACTTATGAAACCGGTGAATTATAAAGAAATATCAAAATATCTCTTTTCTTGAGCAAAGAAATTGAACTCAAAGAAATTGAGTTCCTTAAATGTTTAAAATCCGAAGAATTTCTTTTTCTCAAACACTTAGAAATTTATACTAAAAGAAACATTCTTTATCTTTTATTTCCAGCGACATATTAAAAAATAACACTATGGTTGTATACTGGTGCTTGACCGCTATTCGAGATGATAAGGTAACATTATGGAAATTCATCCAGATTTATTACTTAGGCATAACGCGACTAATAGATGCCTTGTGCCTGGAAGGTGATTTCATTATTGATTGGTGTTGAAAAAGTGGCGAGAAACAAACGAGAAAATTGTTTAAAAATGAATTCTTCTCTAACTAAAAGATATCATCTTAAAGGAAACTGTGAAAACCGACGAGGTATCAATTGGTGTTTATAAATGAGGAAGAAAGCGATGAAATTAAACTATATGATAATATGAGGTAGAAATAAAAGAAGATTATAAAGGAAAGGGGAAAAATTGTGAAAATAGGGAAGACTGAGAAGGCAGGTAATTCTGCTAAAAGGGTCCTTGTTCCAAAATTCTGTTTGAACCACCGGTGTGTGGAAATTGAAGTAAGGGGTGAAGTGATTATTGAAGAATAAATTTAGAGCTGATAAAGATAAAAGAATCACATCAAATTTCCCGATTGAGAAGAAATTAACCTAAGATGTCCTAAAATCCAAGACTTATCTTACGAAGATTTTATAGCTAATTTGACTAATCACTTATTAAATAACTAATCTTCAAATTTCAAATTTACATGGTACCACTTATGGTTCGGCATTTTCAATTCAAAGCATTACGTTTCGCGCTCTATCCTCCTACCATTGAACTATTTTTAGTGATTTTGAAACTACTTTTCCATCCCTCTTTGAATCTACCTTCCCATCCCTTAAGTATCTCGAGGAAACAACTTAAAATTCTCTCTAGAGTGCCTAAGCTTTCTTAACAAACGTAAAAAGTGAAATAAGAAAATACAAAGAAAAAAGATAGTTTTTAAGGCAGAAAAAGATGGACAAGCTAAGAGGGGCGGTCAATAAGTTTTGCGAATTGGTAGGGCAAAGCAGAGGGTGTTAGGACAAGTTATGATAAGTCAGGACCTGCAGCCGCACACTTCTGCCTCATCTATCTAAGAAGCAGTAGCTGATCGTAGATCGTCAGTCACAAATTTTTTAACAATTGAGAAGGTTGAGCACTGTACAGTGAGCAAACTTTTGACCAAGGAAGGCAAGAATGCAAAAGAGATCCATGAACGCATAGTTGCAGTGTACACCAACACCGGTCCTTCGTATGCAACCATTGCTCGCTGGAATAGGGAGTTCCGCCATGGTCGTAAGTCCCTTGAAGGTAACCCTCGTTCAGGACCCCCGTCAGACGTTACCGACGAGGACAATGTGGCCCGTGTGGAGAGGATGATCCTCGGAAATCGAGCGAGAATTTGAAATATCACATGGAAGTGTTATAAACATCATCCACGACAATTTGGCCATAACCAAGGTCCCTAGAAACCTCACGTCCCATGATCGACTTTAACGTCGTCATAGTCCACAAGGCTAGAGTTGCACAAGCTGCCCTGCGCGAGTGCTGATTCGAGGAGCTCAACCATCCTCTTTACGGTCCAGATCTGTCCTCTAGCGACGCGACTACTTTTTATCCCACCAGCTCAAGGCTGCACTGCGTGGACGCCGGTTTGGGGATGATGAAGATGTCTAGCTCGCCGTCCAGGAGTAGATTGAACAGCATTCGGGAGATTTCTGATTGTCGGGAATTCAAAGCCTCAGGGACAAGTGGCGCAAGTGCATTAAAGTCGAGGGTAGTTATATTGAAAAATAATAATACACTTTTCCTCATATCTCGTTTCCTTATATCTGAATTTCAAAACTTACTGACCACCGCTCGTATATATATATATAACTTGTATTAACTCTGGAAATTTATAACCCTTAAACCTTTGAACATTTTGGCTTGAACAGCTCATTCATTTAATATTTAATAATGAGAACTTTTCTTGGTAAGTGAACGCTCGATCTATCGCTTCACTTTGGGGATAAATTTTAAAACTGTTTTCTCTTTTCTAATTTAATTTTCTACCCTTTAATTCTTAATGAAAGTCCCAATGACATTTCTTAACAAACTGATTATGCTTTCATTACTTTTAACTAAGTTAATCTCTTGGTCCACTTTGAATACTAAGGAAGATGCAGTGGAAGAATACATGAACGCATAAAAATAGCACATGAACCTAAATGTATAATATCAATCGTTTATGTGGTCTGTACTTTTTTTGTAATTAAGACGACGGTTTTTTAGTTCTAACCATACCCTCCAAAATTTTGGTAAAATTGAAATTTTGATTAAATGTAAATTTTCAAATATAATGTGATATATTTTTCTACTCTTGGACCGGAATTTACGTTATTTTAATTAGGGCTGAAAGGAGAGCTTAAGATCTATAATTCCACGTAAATTACCATAAGCTGATTCCAAGCTTATATATAATTTGTTCGGATCTGATGGGAAGCAACATATAGTTAAGGCGTCGTACAGATGGAAAATTGAATTTCATATGGATGAAAAATACAGCTAAAGTGGGAGCTGGCATCATTATGGTGTAAGTTAGGTTTTCAAGCGATGGACTCAGTTTGGTTTTTAGTTTATATAGCCAAGTTAACACTACTCTATAAAAGAGTCAGCTTTAGAAAATTTGGATTCAATTTGTTTTGAGTGTGATTTATTTAAAACAATGTTATGTTTCATACAGTAAAATTATTATGTCGAGGTGAGGAACTTCCAAGAAATAGTCTAGATTTAAACCTGATAGAAAAATTTAGGTGGTATTCAGTTATAAGTTTATGACTCGGAATCCGACGAAAGTTGAAGATACCTGTCTAAGATTTAAAGATTAATGGGATAATATCATATCAGAACAAAGCAAATATTGGCTAACATCTGCGGCCGAAAATGTGTTCATGTCATAGAAAAAAATACATGCATAAATCTTATTATTAATTTTTAAATTACCTATGAGATATTATGTTGCTTCTGTGTTTTGATACCTTTATATTTATTCTTTTCATTTTTCGATGCATCTAAATATATATATTAGTTTTATCCTAATTCTTTTAGCCGCTGATATATATTCGAAAATTGCTCACTATCAGAGGCAAATTTCAAAGAATATTCCCTGCGAATTTTATCGAAATAAAACGAGCAAATAGCTTTGGGGAAATATAGATTTTGATATTTTATTCTCTAGTAGTGAACGTTGCAATATCAAAGTATTAAACAGCCACTGCCTTTTTATACATTCTGCTTTACTCTTTCAAGTTGATCTAACCAATTATTAAAACAATCTACCACCGGAACGCACGCCTAACTTCTAACTATAAGTACTTTCACACAATCTAATAGTTTATCACTCACTCTATATATTTTTAGAACTTAACATAATGTTATTGTAGCTACACGATCATAATTTTCTCCAAATAGATAAACATAGCATACAATTTGCCTCTCCTCTCCTGTGTATATTTTAGTTAGATGACTCACTGCAAATAATTAATCTATCCCTACCTTCCTACTCTTTCTAAACATAGCTTGTTTATCCACAACCAATCCCGTAGTTACCTTAGACGCCCAATCACCATTTTCATATTCACCTTTCCTCTATCACTTAACAAACACATTCTTGCACTTATTTTTATTTTTCCCTATCCTTGTATATCAGTACTATCACATCTTTCTTCACGTCTTCAAGCACTTTTACATTTTAATTCTTGACAACACAACTACATTGTTCAACTCGTCAAATTACTCTTTGTTTTCTAGAGTTAGTAAAAAGTCGTAGAGAAAAGGTTCTTGTAACGGAAAAATAGATTGTCATTGGCGTCGGTTTCCAAAATTTATCATAATTGCATTATTGGAGCGCGTCTCATTTAGAGCGACGAAATTTATTCTTTACTTCGAAATACATTTATCTTATGTAGACATACTAAACAGATTCACTAGCATAAATTATGACAGAAATAGACGTAGTGAATGGAGCTACCAGTAGTACCCGATAGATTAATAAATGTGATAGCACCATATTTGTTTTCTTATAAATTAACACCAAATTCATATTTTTTTGCTTAGGACTGGCATAAACAATGCAACGGTTAATATGTTTAGACATATAATCGATAAAGAATACTTTACAATATGATTTAACACAAATAAGAGTTCCCCAATCTTATTTCTTTTTACTTTTCCTTCACATCTGACTCTATCCTTTTCCCCTCAATTGACTAGCTTCGAATGGATCTAACATTCTGTAGTGGTTCATCATTATGCAATTCAGTGTTTTGCTTTACATTTCTATTTCTAGGACACTCACATGCAAATATTGCATTACACACTATGACGTTCTTAAAATGTTCCACATTTTTTAAATCTTTATCTTATGTACTTCCTCTCTCCTACTCACAGTACCCACGACCCTAAGAGCACCATTGCTACCGTGAAATTTGTGGGAGGTAGCATCAAGGTGTTGGGGTGTTCTACATCTAAGGTTACGGACAATATATCATATCATAGATGTGACTATGAATTCGGCGATCTACAAATCCATTTTAGAACAAATGCGGTTAGTTTCTGTATAGAAGCTTGGACTCGGAGAGGGATGGATCGTTCAACAAGATAGTGACCAGAAGCATACTGCAAAAGCTTCTCGCGAATGGTTCCGTAAAACTGATGTAATCAAATTAGAGTGGCCTAGTCAGTCATCAGATTTGAACCCAAGAGAGAACTAGTGGCGAACAATGAAGAGCAAGTTTCATTTGCGGGGTCCCAAGAACAACGAAGAATTGAAGTTAAGTTGTCAAGAAGTATGCGCCGAAATACCAAAGGGTTGTTCCAGCGCACTAGTGAAGAACTACAGGAAAAGATCGATGGCATTGTAAGCCACAAAGGTTACCTTACTAAGTATTAATCACCAAATATCGATTTTTATGAATAAAATTTCACTCCTGTTTTCTTTAATTTCCAATTTGCTAAGTATGAATTCTGTTTCATATCTTTTTGTGCACAGAACTTTTATCTATATGCATCTATTTAGTAAACTTCATGATGTTTGATGAGGCAAAGTCTATCAAAATTGAACTTTGAACTTATTTGAAAGCTTATTTCTCCCCACTGTATATGTTTGGCCAGAAAGTGCTGACTCAATTAGAGAAGCGGCAAGAAAACAACAAAAATTTATGGAGCACAGCAACATTAGGTTAGGTTAACCTTCCTCATTCGAATACATTAGGTTTGGTTAGCCTTCTTCATTCGAATACATTAGGTTTGGTTAGCATTCCTCATTCGAATACATTAGGTTTGGTTAGCCTTCCTCATTCAAATATATTAGGTTTTGTTAGCCTTCCTCTTTAGAATACATTAGGTTTGGTTACATTTACTCATTCGACTACATTAAGTTAGGTTAACCTTACTGATTCGACTACCTGCCTCCTTACGCTTCTGTTGTTTCTTGCTCCTGCGAAGTTTATTTATCTTTGGGTAAGCCCCAAATGGCAGAAATGAGTTTGGAAGAAAGTGGATTTAGAGTTTTGATTCGCTACTTTTGCAAGCGAAAACTTTCTACAAGAGTTCCTATGGAGGAAATTTGCGATACTGAAGAGAAAGGCACAGTCAGTCCGGAGAAGCTCTCGAGGTGATAAAGACGTTTCAAGTCCAGGGATATTACTCGTGAAGATCAACTACTTTTCAGCCGACTATCAACCTTTGATAGCTAAGCTTTAGAGGCAACATTTAGAATTAAACCTTCTGCAAGCAACCTTGATCTTGCTAAAATTTTTTGAGTGTCATCCTATCAGACAATGCTGAACTACATAATTGCATCAAATGGATTTTGTTCACAAGAAGCCACGAATGGATCAATATGACTTCACCGAGGCACAAGGTGCCCGTAAAGTATAGGTTTGCAGCCAACTTCTCAATAACCCAATGGACGACCGATTCTAGAGGCAAACTCTCAGATCAGATGAGAAGTTGGTGTACTTGGTTAATCACGATTGGGAGAGGAAATGGTTTATGCGAGGTGAACAACCGTCATCCGTTCCAGAAGGAAATCAGTTTGACAAGAAGGTCATGATCTCTGTCTGGTCGAAATAATTCCAAGGAGTAGGTCATTTCAAGCTTGTTCCAGATGGTTGTGCCAGTAACGGTAAACTGTATTGTGAGCGAGACTGCGAGGCAACACAGTGCCGGGTTGGCTAGGAAGAAGTTCAAATAGTTCGACGGGATTGAGATTCTCCCACATCTACTATTTAGTCCTAATGATTCTCTGGGAAACTAGGGCATGTTCCGCTAAATCGCAAACGTCCTCCGCGACCAGCGCTTCAACACTTTTGATCAAGTAAAGGAAGCTTGTTTACACTTTTTGTGTTGAAGCCAGCGAACTGGTATATTGGCCTAGATGCTGATGCTGGATGATTGCTGGAAAATCTCTTAGAGAATGTTGGACTTTATTTTGAAGAATAAATGTTGGTGTTGCTCCATAAATTTTGTTGTTTTCCTTCCGCTCATGAAGTGAGACATGTCTTTCGGGTAAATCATAAAGATGGTCATAAATGCGTGACGGGTGAAAGATTTTGGTATTTTCGGTAACAATAAATTTTTTTTATATAAATATTGCTGATTATTAACATTAAAAATGCATAAATATATTTCTACATAAATCATATAATATCCTATTAATATTTCTCTAACGTATCTTTAGCGTGCATACCGCAAGAAAGAGCAAACGGGATAGTTTTTTCTTCGGAAAAGGGTATTTCCTACTTCGAAAAATCCGTGCTCTGTTGGAATTCGAACCTAGCACACTGAGGCAGGGAGCCACTGCTTTGATCTTAATTAAACAGAGCTTTTACCCACTCGGCTACGTGCGTAGCCGAGTGGATAAAATCTCTATTTCATCTATTTAAACAAAAAGTTAAAAGTATGAAATTGTGGGTTAAATGAATGATGCTGTGCAATTAATATCTATTTTATAACATTTTATTATAAAAATAAATGTTTGAATATTTTCCATTTCTACAAGTTGCTTTTTCCAAAGAAAGGTGTGGAACCATAGTTGCCTTGTGCCAGAGTGTCGTCAAATGCAAAAAGATAGTTTCTACTTATATTAAATCAAAGAGCCTCATCCTCAAGATCCTAAATGACTTCAAAAAGACGAGTTACATTCCCGTGAAGAAGTCATCTTGATACCCAAGAACTTTAAATGATCATCGTTATAACCTCGTGGTAAAATTCAAGCTTAAGCGTATTGCCTCAATTGCAAAGCTTGCTCAGGATTGAAAAGTGGAAAGTGAGAACGGTTCAGCATGCAAAGAGAAGCCAAGACTTTTCGACAAAGGTCTCAAGTCGAAAAAGACTGAGAAGAAGCCTCATTGACTGTCGTGGTATGACATTATATTATATCAATACCATATTATATCTATGAGAGAGGAACAATAAATTAGAAGCGAACCGAGAAAAGGGACGGAAAACTACGCGTTCAGACGGGCTGAGTAACAAGAGAGTGCAACGAGGTCAGGCAAATTATGGACAATGGCAAAGTTCAAGGTTATTTAAAGAGACATGTATAAAAATAGAATTTTATTTACACAAAAAAATTAATAAGAGAATTGAAGGGTAAAATTACCTCAGAGAATCAACAGGCAAAAATCATATTAATAAAGGAAGGGAAGGGGGGGAGATTAACTCAATTGGGTTACTGAAAGGGGGAGGGGGTTGGCTTACGGATGTCTTCGGTACGTGAGGAGAGACCACTCGGACTTCAGAGCGGGAGGTTGGAGTGATGACGGTTCTCCAAAAGCAAGCGGGGGGGGGGGGTAACTTCCGGTCTAGGGCAGAGTATTTTGGCTACCCAATATAAAGAGGGCTTTGACAAGAGTTGATGAAAGGAGTCGGAAAAATCACTCGGGGTGATCTTTAAAGTGGAATTACCTCCTGGCTGGGGCTAATTCCAAATGCAAAAAATGGTTCAGCTGTCACTTTGCTTTGTTGCTGGCACTTGACTTGGAACCATGAGGATATCTTCTTGGTTCTGGCAAGACTTCTCAACTCTCTGTGTCTTCCGGGGAGTCGAGCGTTATTTATATCCAAGGCTCTCCCCGGAGTTGGAGGTTAGCGGGAAACAGCTCTACTCTCGAGGGGCCTCGAATCTTCTGGCAGAGCTATTTAAGCCCGCATAAAGGTGAATCGTGGGGGACTCGATTCGAGGCTACCGCTTTTGGAAGGGGGGGAGGTAGGCTTACCACTTAAGTCCTAGCCGGGCCTTTTGCTGCACATGGGAATTCCTTTCTGCTAAAGATTTTCCATGTGGGGATTCCCTCACATTGGCCAAAAGAATCTAATAAATAGGTTCTATTTTAGCAGGTAATAATGGACTTTTGAAGACTGCGACCAAGTGATAATCTCTAATTAAGCTCCGATTCGATTGTTTGGAGCTTATTAAAAATTTATCGTTGAGATGAAAAGGAAAGTGTTTTCATGAGTTCCGTGTCGTTCCCACGGTGAAGCATCTAGACACTATGTCTGTGATTGCTTTTCATCTAAGGAAAAAGGAGCACTAAAAATTTTGATCCAGAACTCTCAAAAGAACTCAAAATGTTAAAAAACTACTTCATCAGCACCTTGTCCTTACATTTGAGGATGCTAACTCTATTTTTCAGCATGATGGCGTACCTTGTCATAAAGCTGTAACAAAGTTCTTAGCTGAAAATAACATCGAACTTTAGGGATCTTTACCCTATAATTCACTACATTTGTACCCAATAGATAATTGTGATGATTTTGAAGCTGGTGGTTGATAAACTGTGGATTATTGAACAAGAATAGAGTAATAGTAATCAAGATACAATAAAAATTTGGTACTTGCTATGTCAAATTAATTATATAAATCCTAAATTTAATAATAAGATGGGATTTGGCTTTTTATTTGTGTATATTTCAGCTTCACATATGTAGCGTGCGAGAAGTGTGAGCTAGCGGGTTAAAACCTTCGCTTGAATGAGTCTTTTTGGGGACTCAGGATAGCCGAGTGGTTTCGCCGCTCGGTAACCGTGGTCCAGTGACGCGGGAAGCTGTTCGCAACTCCCCTACGGGATTAATTTTTTTTACCCTTTTCCTACTTCCCTTTATCTACAATGGTGCCCGGACGTGGAGAGTGAGCTAACATTTCCAAACGGGTCTCTTCATTTATTCAAAATACGCTCTCCTTCTAGGAGGGGGTTGTGTAGCGTAAGAGAAGTGCAGCCGAGCGCCTTATAAGCTTCGCTTGAATGAAAGTGAAATCAATTTTCACCCTTTAGAGGGCACACCTAGAAATACTCGAGATATCAAAAATTCCTCTTAGGGTCATAAACTCGATGTATTTCTAAGACACATTTACTCTAAACATATTTTGATTTGAGGCATTGATTGCCTGCAATATTCTGTCAATGAAGTATCCCGTGCTAGCTACCCGCCCGGCTCACGGAGAACCACGTTAGTCCCTTTCGGGCTACTTTGCTTGGTATTGGGGTAAATAAGTATAAATAATTACCATCTAACTCTTTTTGTATTATGTTATAACTGGCTTTAATTAGGTTAATATTATATGTTATTAACCATCAATAAATTTCAGGAATATTTCTTAAAAATTATTGCTTGTTTGAAATGAAACGTAAAGAAAAATTCAATGTTTTACTTATAAAAAGGTATAAAAATACATGATTATACATATTAAAACATGGAAAACCACCTAGAGGAAATCAGTAGATGGGAGATGTGCTCAGGGAGAGGAGGCGGAGGTCAGGGCTGTTGCTCAGCTTCGGTGGGAGGGGTGTGAAACGGCCTGAAGCAGTTGCGGCTGCCTGAGAGCCAGAGCGCGATCTGGCAGACATCGCACATCCACCTGGAGTGGTGGATTGTGGCCTTGATGAAGCAGTGCTTGCAGGTCTACCGGTTATTGACGAAGATGGGCCACGTGTGGCTTTGAGTTGTCATAGCGCAGCTGGGCACTGAAGAGTTGGGTTCTGTACCTCCGACGTGGAATGGACATTGGCTGGTCAGGTGACGCCCTCGTGATTCTAGACTCCATAGTTGTCTGGCAGCGGGCGAAGCAGCTGATATCAACCAGGAAGAGCTTTAGGGGCATTGAATTATCTTCCATGGCCTGACAGTCCCGCTTGTAGAGGATCCAGGCGTTGCAGACACAGAGGTCTAGGGCATACTCGAAGAGCCTCATGTATCACCTCCTGGCTCGCATTGGTGTCTTGTAGAGGTGAGTTAGCATGTCAGGCTTATCAATGCCCCCCATCTTCCTGTTGTATTGCTTGATGACGTTGCGGCAGCGCACCTCCACCTTCTTCTAGGTGTTGCGGTCTTATCTCTTCACATTGCCAAGGGGCTCAACACCGACGTCAGAAGACAGGATCGTGACGTTCTTGTTGTTCTTCCAGCGCAGGGCAAGGATCCTGTTGTTGGAGCAGTAGTGGTATTAGCCTCGAGGAGTCGTCTTCTTTCCCAGCTCCTTGGTAGAGATCATAGGAGCACGCCCAACACGGTTGACCCTCGCCGTCCCTACGTACCGGCAGCTCACCTTGTCCTTCAGATACTCCACGAGCTCGATGCTAGTGAAGCAGTTGTCGTCATATATAGCTGAATAAGAAGGTCTCTTCAGGGTCTTGGCCAACACAAAGACGGTCTTGGTGAAGACAAGAAGTTGTGACTCCTCCTGGGAGAGCTTGTTACGGTGGCTGGTGAAGGTAGTCTCTCCCTGGTACATGAGGATATCATGGATGAAGCCATCAATGTTTGCCCAGCAGAACAGCTTATACCACCACTTGTCCGGCTTTGTCTGGATGTACTGTCTCAGGGTCACCGCTCTGGTGCCCTTTCAGGATACCATGACTTCATCGATGTACTGCGTGAGGGTTTATTTAACCTGCAGGAACTGCCTGGTCAGGAAAGCAAAGATTAGACGAATTTTGAAGAAGCAGTCAGTGGTGCCAGGGAGGTTCTCATTGTTGTTAAAGTGTAGAAGGGATCTGATCAACCGAAACTGCTTAGAGGACATTACTTCAGCCACCTGAAACACCCTCGTGTATTTTCCCCAGTAGTCTTCAATTTAATGCAAGATGGAGACCCCATGTACAGCACGATGCCGATGAACATAATGAATTTATGCTTGTCTATCTGGAAGGTGGTGTCGACGTTTTTCTGCCCGGCATAGAGGTTTGTTTAGTAACCGATATCCTCCAGGAGGGCCCTGGTGTATATGTCCTGGAAGTATTCTAAGGGTGACCTAAGAGCATGAGGGGCAGGGTGGGTAAAGTCAGGCAGTGGAGGGTAGCTGATTTCCTCTTTCTCCCATTTCATTTGTAGAACATCTTTCTGGGCTCTCCTAGCCTTCTTGGGAGCCGGTGCAGTTG
This sequence comes from Ceratothoa steindachneri, assembly GCA_963969495.1. Lineage (NCBI taxonomy): Eukaryota > Metazoa > Arthropoda > Malacostraca > Isopoda > Cymothoidae > Ceratothoa > Ceratothoa steindachneri. The sequence goes on along the minus strand of OZ018321.1, from coordinate 53,652,115 downwards.
CTTTCTCTTCATCCTTACTGTCAATGGTGTCGTCGTCTAGCATTGGCTGTGGCCTGACCCTGGTGACAGCGCCTGTGGACAACAAAGATGTGACCCTTTACATCACATGACTGGACTTGTCCCTTTAAAAATGGCAGCCAAACAATCACTACAGCCATTCAAAGGCCACCCATTCAAATGACTCACAGCAAAACATGAGTCTGTTTGTGCTTTCTCTTCAAGTCAGTGGCTTACAAATTAAATTCCAATGAAATCACAACACTTGGCCTTCTAAACATGGCACTAAAACATTCACTCCTGCTCTTTAAAAAATTTGTTTCATTGATTACCTGAGATTGTTGCAGTGAGATCATCGGGGAGGTTGAGGAGGAAGTCAGGGTCCAGGGTGTCGTAATCAAAGACCTTATCCAGGGCGTCATCCTCCACCTCCATGTCGCTGTCGGAACAGGTAGGGGGAATCACGAAGTTGGTGTGGGTGTCATCTTCCCTCTGAGCCTGCTGCCTAGTCCTTCTGACCCAAGAGTACAATGCCGAAGAATGAAATGAGGAAGCATGGCATTAGTTAGGGCCATATCTAGATAAAAACACAATAATAATGCACCATAACCTTGCAGGTAATCAGAGAAAACACCAGTATTTTCAGGTCATATGCCACATGGCTTTCACACACAAACCAGAGAAATGTTCCACATCACCATTAGTTCATTTCACGATAAACAAATCACCATGCATTTCGTAAAATAAGATGCCTTTAGTGGGCAGAAAGTTTCATGATGGACTTATGGTTCTCCTTAGACCGAGCACAGTATCCCGTACGGGACTGATATGGTTCCCCGTGAGCTAGGCAAAAGTCCCCTGCGAAACACCTTCTTATTTCACCATCATTTTTCACCAATTTTGTTCACATTTTACACTTTACGCCCATATCACCTTGGAACACATTTATCTGGCTATAAGCTGTTAGATTTCTATTCACCTACCTCCAATATTGCGGGCGTGGGCGGCGCGTGTGTCGGAGTAATTCGAGAGAGATCTGGCTATTACGGCTTCTGAACAGAGTATGCTTGATTCTACCTGCGCTGGCCAAGCTTCTACATAGGCTAGTGAGCTCTGATTGGTGCAGAACAATAGCCAAGGAGTTCCTTCATTGGCTGAAACTAATCCAAGCTGTCTACGCCATCAAAATATTGCACTACTTTTCATCAAATACGTGGTATTAAGTATCTCGCGCGGGCTACCTGCTTGCTAAAGGATTAATAGTTAAAAAAATATATATTCAGTAAATTAAGTTGTTTCGATCATTATTATCAATGGTATACCATTGATAAGTCAGGAGTTGACCACTTTCTGTTAGAATCAATTCGGTTTTCTTAAATATTTACTTTAACATCCTTTTTCACTTCAGAAATCTGAGTTAATTTTGCCATTTAGGTGATGTTATAAGTACTTAAATAAATAGTAATCATATGGTAAAAGGTTGGGTGAATGTGGAGAATTAGGAATGAACTTTGAATCAAAAGCTTTGAGCTTTTCTTGTGTCATACCTGCCATATTTGGGCATGAAATGTCAAGAAGTAGGAGGTGATCCTTCAAAGACTTGATTTGCCACACAAACACCAATTTTCTTAAGCAATAAAGGCCTATTCATTACTTGCTTAAAAATGCCTTGTCATTACTACAGATTTAAAAAATCACAGGCATTTCAATTGCTTTAAAATAGCATAGGCTTTACCTTTGCTTTAAAAAGCATAGGCTTTATTTACGACATCTATAAAAATTCATAGGCAAACTAAAGCTTTAAGAAGCATAAAATTTCCCCTAGGCATTACTATAGTTTAAAACAAAACAGACAGTACTGCACCTTTAATTTAACATATCAACCAAAATATAAATAAAAATACATACCACCCTCTAAATAGGATTGAACATGCTTCCGCCGAGAGTGATCAAAGTGTGCATAAAACCAAAACTGGAAAGCTCATTGAAGAGCTTCAGATTAGGATATACGCGGGCTTACCAAATACTCGTATACGAGGGGGAGTCAAAAAGTTCTCAGATAAATGGCATAAAATTTTTATTTGTAATAATACTGTAATCATTTTTCTACATAAGCTCCATTAACATCTATACACTTTCTTAATCTATGAATCCAACAGTAGAGACCATCTTTGTAGAATTCACGGGGTTGTCTCTGGCACCAAGTAATGACCTGCTTTTTTGCTTCATCTAATGATTGAAACCGGGTTCCTTTTAGGTGTCCCTTTAAATTTGGTTAGGTTAGGTAACCTAACCTAACCTAACCTAACCTAACCTAACCTAACCTAACATAACCTAACCTAACCTAACCTAACCAAATTTAAAGGGACACCTAAAAGGAACCCGGTTTCAATCATTAGATGAAGCAAAAAAGCAGGTCATTACTTGGTGCCAGAGACAACTCCGTGAATTCTACAAAGATGGTCTTTACCGTTGGATTCATAGATTAAGAAAGTGTATAGATGTTAATGGAGCTTATGTAGAAAAATTATTACAGTATTATTACAAATAAAAATTTTATGCCATTTGTCTGAGAACTTTTTGACTCACCTACGTATATAGGCACAATATTTGGACCAAAGAGCGATGTATGTGCAAGTATTACACAAGCGCTTCTTTTTAATAAATTTGAAATTTATTAATGGTAGGTCATCGTTAAATCAATTCGAGAATATTAGCACCTATCAGCCGAAAGAGCTGGGCATTGGAGGGAATATGGATGAATTATGCAAAAGTGCAGATCCAAAATTTAAAGCGAAAGTTAGAAAAAATCAAGAGTTAAAACTGTGAAGTAGTAAGCAAAAGCCAGAAGAATGCAGGTGGGTAGATTTCCATTCTCTACTGAACACAATTGAATAGAAAAGAAAACGAGAATCTCAAAGGTTTAGTAACTGACTTAAAGAGTGAGCAGACACATATCTAAGGATCTTTACTACGGCAGTTTTATTGCAGTAAGCACATTCCTCCGAAGAGAATAGGAGAACAGGAAAGTGCTCACCACTTTCCAAGAACAATTTCAGTTTGTTTAATTGAGTAGGCAGCAGACACGTGCTAAACGTCAGTCGGAAACAAATTATTATCTTTGCGGTGAGGAAACACGTCTATCAAAATAGGAAGGAAAGTTATACCATCTGAAGAATAAAGGAAAATCTTCGCAAGAAGAACAAGACACATGTTCATATTTGAGTCGAAAGGACAGAGTGTAGAAGTGGGTTCATAGCTGTACACCGTTCAGCCAAAGTCCAGTTTGAACTTACCTAATTCATCTTACAAGCGGCTAAATGTTTCAGGTAGCAGTGGCCGATTTAGTGTGACAAATCGCCTTAGAGGCTGAGAGTGGATTGGGTCGTAGCAATGAGGTAGGAGACATATGACTGCCATGAAAGCTTCATTAGTATGGGATACGTATATATGAATAATGATAGAACCCTGACCTTTCACTAGTTATAAAAACAAAAGAGCATGGGGAGAGACTCGTTGTGAAGAAGGAAAATTATTCAAAAGTAGCCTATTTGACGACCATGATGAGAATGAAAAAATGAGTATGATTTGAACTAAACAACCTCTAACACCTTTTCTTGTGGGGATAGATTAGGAGGAAAAGAATGCGAGAATGTATTAACGAAGTCCATATAAATTATCCCGAGACATAATAGAGCAGCTAGGTGTAGTTTCGCATGCTTTGCGGATGATGAAACAATATTAGTGTGAAACAATGGAGCGATAATGCCTTCTATGCTTCCAGATGAGATGACAGAATAACTGGCTTAGTATGAGAAACTAAATATTGGTCGTTTACGAAATCACCACTTTATTACAACATAATAGAGAAACATGATAGTTCTTCATCAGAAACGAAGGAAAGATCAAGAGCGGAAGAAGGGTGATAGTTGGAGTTAACGGGGTTTGTTTATACGTTCATATTAACCAAGAAAGATATGAGAGCTTGCGGGAGGAATGTCGAGCAGCATTGGCTCGATCCGTATAATCTGCTGTTAATATTTCCTGGAAGAAGAAAGAGTCGTGGGATCCACAGGAACAGGAATATAATAAAAAAAGAGTGTCGTGAGGAGGAATGTAAACCTAGCATAAATTGGACTGTTCCTCATCGAAATGGTAGAGAGCTACGGAATGAAGGTGATGGTAATGGTTGCTCTGCTGCAGCGGTATCAGCCTCAAGCGTAGGAGATGAAAAGATGACCGAATATTTTAAGAATCTGAATGCTACCCAGGAGCAGCTCCTAGAAGAGACATATTGTTTCACCCCAGATAGCGAATCAAACACGCCAATTCGCATGGATTAATGTGTGAATGAGCAAGCGGAAAACGGGAGAATAAAAATTGAAGTTTATCGTTTTGCCTGAAAACAGGGATAGGATGCCCACCAAGGAAACACAGAGGATATATAGGATTAGGTTAGCGCAAGGGCGCGGGCAGAGGAGCAAATATATTCGTTATCCTTATCTCCATCCTTATTTTTAATGTAAACACTTTATTAATTAATATTCATTGACGTAATTAACGTAACCGAAATTAATATAATATTTTGAATCAACAAAGAGTTGATTTCCATAGGAAATTCTTTTAATTCATACATCAAATATTTTGAATTTTAACGCACACTATTTCATAGTTTTAAAAGTTAACTTTTAGAAGTTAAGATTTTGTCTGACATTTCTTTCACATTTCTCATTTATTTAAAATAAATAAAATTTGGTAATTTAGACAAGGATAGCGCCGTCATTCCCAGGATTGTAGAGCATTCTAATCAAAAATAGTTATAGGAAGACCAGCCATGGCTTCGCTACTAAGATTAAAATTTAAAATCTAAAAAAAAGCAGCCATGATTAATTTTAGTAAAAATTTCTGAACTTCGCCAATTAAATTTTTTTTAAAAAGGAAATCTAAACTTAATTTTCCTTCTTTTAAAATATCACGTTGCTAACATATACAGTTATTGAAGAAGAATAGAAGATACGAGTATGTGGTTAAAGATATTTAAGGCTTATGTTTGTAGTCAAGGAACGCGATAGAAATACTAGAGGCCTAACGACATTTAGCAATCACCATTCGAATTCAAATATAATGTTAGGCTTTCGAATTTGGAACATTACAATTTTTTTTAAAGTTGCAGGGTGTGTGGATGGCGCAACCACCCACAATTAAGCATGGTGTGCGGAGAGTAAAGCCCTCATTTCCAAATTACCTTAAAAATAATTTTGGACGGAAATAGCCTAAAATTTCACTGCCTACTTTACTATAGGTTAAATTTCCACGTGCAAAATCTATTAATTTCAAGAGCATTTTCCAGTATGTTCGTACGCTTAACTTACGTGATAAATGAAAACATGTAAAACAATAGAAAATTATTTTACAAATTGATTTGAACCGTTTCAAATTTCTTTCCCACACAAAATAAAAGTTCATCTATGCCTTAAATAAAAATCCTTAGGTCTTGAAACAAGTTTAATTTCATGTTCATTATTTTCAAGGAATCTTTCAGTCTGAATCTAATTCTTTAAAGAGGATTGCAAAGAGTTTAAGGTAAAAATATTTGAAACCACCCAGTGGTGGTCAACGGCATATACTCGTAAGTTGGTTTCTAATAAGCACTGCAGGAACACACATCGCTCGTCTAGTAATAGATGGACTGATTAGGATGGGAGCAATTTACTGATACACCATTCTATCTTGAGATTTCTCTTTCAGATTATTGCTGTTTTTCTCTTTAGAAAATAGGATGTGCAAAGAAAGATTCTTTGAAGAAGACAACGGAGAAGAGAGAGTTCATCCATTTTTCTGTTTCAAAGCTCAAGAAGTTTTATTTGAAAGCATTTCTAAAAATATATTTTGTTTGGCAAAATATTTTTGCAACGGTTGAAATCAATTTGGTAGAATAAATTCTATTGTTTGGGGTGTTTACATTTATTCACTTTAGTTAAAAAGACAAACGATATTTCTTGAACAGTTGACAGTAGAAAGCAATCTGATTTATTGGTATCCTTTTTTGACGCTTTCATCCGATAGCCAAACTCCTTCCGACCCATCACCATCGTACTTTTCACGATAGTGCAACAGTGAATCTTATCACATTCTTGCAAATTATATCGAAAGATCTCGTGTTTGACAGCCTTTGCAAAATGCCAGCATGTTTGTAGCTTATTACATGTACGAAGATCCTCAGGAATACTAAATTAGGATTGATTAAAGAACAGTCTATTTTTCACAACATTTCCATACATTTTGGCTCATCTAGACAGCACCTTCCAAAAACATTAAAAGCATACGTTTTCACATTCCTTCAACTGTATCACAATATGATCGTGATGTACGAGTATATAGCAGGAAATTACAAAAACAACGCGTAATTTCTTTCTTTCCCTGTCGTAAAAATGTAGTGCTCAGTCCAATAAATAGCAAAAATACCGTCTTACCTTCAATTTAAAATGAATAAAAGTGTTTGAAATTCTTGTTTAGTCCATCTGCATCGAAAATACAGATGGATTAAACCAGGTATAGGCATTCAAACTCGTTGAGTAAATTTCCTTTTTAGTATCATCCTTTAAATAATAGTTGCGGGTATAAATCGCTCTCCTCTCAGTAAGGGAGCTTCTTTACACCTAAATTATTTCATACCATACATACAAAGAAGTAGCTGAGTGCCCGAGAGGGATTTTCTACAGAAGAATTTCTTAGTCAATTAATAGATACTTTTCACATTTGAGGGTGCGCGTTCATTCATTTCACAGAGGTACTAAAAAAGTAGTATCTTCTTAAATCTGATGTAAAGCAATAAGAGGTATACACAACTTCCCATAAAACTGAACTGTATGAATAATTACGAGCTTAGTGGAGCAAAGATACATTTTTGCAAAACAAAGCAAAAATGATCCATTTAAGTATAAAAAAAAATAAAATTATATAAATATAGAATATATCTACAGGTTGACCTCAAAAACATTCTTTAATTTTAAAAATATACATATAATGGAAAAATTTAAAGGAATATTTTTACAATTTGGGTTTCTAAGTTTACATAAACTAATAAAGTTTCCTTCCTTATTTGCAAATTCTACTTGATCCGTGGATGGCAGTGTAATTCAAGATGGCGTTGACTCCACAACAACGTAGGGTGTGTAATGCAATTTGCCAAAACAAGCAGTTTTACAAAAGTGCAGCGTGCTTTAAGACGCATTCATCATGGGAATTCACCTACTAACAAGTACATTTTAAAGCGATAAAGTGATTTCAGTGAGGAAGGATGCATCTGTAACCAGAGAAAGGGACATTAAGGCCATCCATTGGTGTCTGAGCAAGTTGTTGATATGTTCAGGCGTTAATGGAAAATGATCTTGATCTGCTGTCAAAGATCATTTTCAGTGATTGGGCAACCTTCCACTTAAGTGGGAAGGTAAATAAGTACTATGTGATAATAGGGGTGACTCAGATTCCGCATGCCACCATGCAGATTGAATGTAACTCCCCAAAAGTGAATATGTTTTGTGCAGTAACAGAGTGGTTTGTGTACGAACCGTTTTTCTTTGAATGACCTTTCATTACCTGGCGAACCTAACTGAAAATGCTAAGAAACTGATTGATTCCAGGCTAGCTGCTGAAAGTGTGATTACATTTTTCAGTAGGATGGCGACTGCCGCACTGGTCTCTCGCTGTCCGCACATTTCTCAACGCGAACCTACTAAAGAGATGGATTGGCTGTGATGGACAATATTACCAGGTGTTTTTCAAATGGCTCCCGAGATCACCAGACTAAACTGTTTGTGAATTTTTCCTTTCTGGACAAGTGAAGGATAAAGTTTATGTACCTCCATTACCCGAGACCATAGATGAACTGCAAGAACGCATCACAGAAGCTCTACATGCGATTACGCTCGCATGTATAGTGGGCGTTTGCCGAGCAACAAGAAGGAAACACATTGAGTGTCTATGATAGCAACCAATACCACATGAAACTTTAATAGTTTATGCAACTGCAAGCACCAAAATTATAAGAATACTCATTTAACTTTTGCTATAATAGAAATTTGAAATTAAGGAGTATTCATGTGATCACCCTACATATTCAATTCCTTTACCTCATTATATAAATGATTCCATAACGTGCTTTATTTTTTACCACGGAGGTAAATATATGTGTCTTTGACAACTGTAAAGGCTAATAAAACATTTTAGTATTCAATTATGTTATTATTATCCTTCTCTATTAAATTTTATATTTATTACTCTTTGAATGAATATTTGCAATCTTTACTATATGCCTGAAATTATTTACATATTATCCGACTAAATATTCAAATACAAAGCCTACACCAGCGCCCTTTAGTTTAATTCTGCTACAGTTTGTATACAAGTATAAATATACATACTTGTTCCGATATATATGAACACAACCGTCCCTAACCTTGTTGAGGAAAATATATTATCATTAAATGCATAGCATAATTCTCTTATGGAAAATATAAACTCTACTCCTCCTATGGATTCTATCTGATACCAAATAAATGATAAAAACAAATTCTTTTCTCTATTTCTTCCCTACTTCGAAACAAATATGTATATGATTCCTGTAATTAAAGTTTAGATGAGAACAAATTAAAGTAACTCCCTAAAGCAAATTGATTTCGTCGTTACCGTGATAACTGCGCCTATCATTTATTTTTCAAATTCTCCAGCAATTGCATATAGAAAAACAATAATGTTTGGAGAGTCACCCATTTATATTTCCCAGGAACCGAAAGCCCATTATAACCCGATAATGAACAAACAAGATAAATGGCAAATGAGAGCGAAGGCAGTAAGTCATAAATTCCAGAATTTATATATATATATATATATATATATATATATATATTTGGTTGAAGAATAAGTTCTTGCGGTTTTATCAATTTTATTCATTACCATTAACAATTTTAGAAAAACTTCATTTTTAATTAACAACAATATGCAATTTAAGCAATAATGTATTCTCCATTGTTATTTACGACTTCTTCCCAACGTTCAACTAGTTTTTCGATGCCTCTGCAATAAAAATCTTTGGATTTTGACTCGAAGAATTCGTCCAACCATGTTTTTAATGCCACATCAGTATTGAACGAAACGCCACGCAAATTGTTGAAGAACGATCAGCACAGATGGAAATCTGATGGAGCCAAGTCTGGCAAATATTGAAGATAGGGCAGGATTTCCCAATTAAGCGTTTCGATGGCGTCTTTGGTCATTTTGGCAATGTGAGGACGAGTATTGTCGTGTTGCAGAAGGACTCCATTGACAATCTTGTTGTTCGCAAGGAGCTCATAATGAATGGTGCCTTCACAAACCCACCACACACACAGCATCGCCTTTCGTGGTTGAAGTCCTTGCTTTAATCGCGGAAGTGTTTTTTTATTGGGGCTAAGCCATTGTTTTCGATGGTTCATGTTGAGATAAACACACTACTTTTCGTCCCCAGCGATAATGCGGTGAAGAAATCTGTCCTTATATCCACGATAGCTTTGTGACGAGCAAGCAAACCTGCGGCAATCGTGGAGCGTTGAAGTTTGTTGCTTTCACTCAAAGCGTGCGAAACCCATGTACGGAGTTTTTGAACTTTCCCCATCGAATGAAGGTGATTCACTGCAGTTTTCTGATCACACGTCAATTGTACAACCAATTCTCTAGTCGATTGACGAGGATTTTCATAAAGAAGGTCGTTCAATCGATCTTCATCCAACTTAATTGGGCGACCACAACGTTCTTCGTCATTAAGATTGAAATGACCGTTTTTAAAACGTGAAAACCACCATTGAGCTGTCCTTTCTGATAAAGCATTTTCTCTGTATACAGCATAAATATAGCGACGAGCTTTGGATGCGTTTGCATTGTTCCCTCTCGATTGAAAATGAATAACAACAAGTGTCGAAAATGCGCCTTTCTTTCAACTTGACATTCCATTTTGAGGGTACAGAACAAAAATTAAATTAACACTACTTTTAAATAAACCGCAATGACATTACTTAACTGTAAGACGTAGCCTAAGCAAAAGCCTAATAGTCTACGCTGTTAAGAGGCGTAGCCTAACCTTTGCAAATTTTGCTCTCAGTATCTATTATTGTTTCTTAATATGTGCACAAATCACGTACACAAAACTTAAATCAACACAACATTAAAAAAAACGCAACAACTTATTCCTCAACCTAATGTATATATGTTTGTGTGTGCGTCTGTCTATGGCAGGTATTTGTGCAATTGATTGCTATTAACGAGCCTTCGCAGTTACACAGCAAATGGTTCAACTTATGGGGGGGGGGGAGTTTTTATATTTTATTATTTATCAATATCATACTTCATCTTGAGATATCTATATTTGTATCTATATATTTCTTCTTGACTGAAGTTGCCCCTTGAAACATTTTTCTTCCATTTATCTGACTCTTATTATTCTTGTTGGCGGAGATTCCTTCTTCTTTAAGTTAGACTGGTTAATTCTTGATCTTCGTATAGGCCTTCCTCTCTTGATGCATCTTCCAATTAACTTGTCTTGATGATTTCTTCTTGATGCTTGATGATTTTGATAAGTTCTTCTTGCTACTTGATTATTTTTCTTGATCATCTATCTTTTCAATGAATTTTTTTCTTTATTCGAATCTATTTATTTCTTCTGAATTTCCTTTATTTTAAGTTGGCCCTTCAAACATTGTCTTCCATTTATCTTTGAACTTATATTTTGTTGGCTGGGTTAGTTCTTAATCTTCGTATCCTTCCTTTCTTGATGCATCTTCATATTCTTCATTTTATCTTGTGTTGATGATTTCTTCTTTGATTCTTGATTAGTTGTAGCTTCAAACGTTTTCCTTGAGTTCCGTTTTCTTCTGGAGGCGATCCATTTATCTTGAGTCTTCTTGAGTTGTCCTTAAAGCGTTTTTCTTGATTTCCGTTTTCTTCTGGAGGTTTCTTCATAAAAGTTGTGGACTTTGAGTTTCGAACGTGGTATCCTTAGATCTAAACGCCTATGCTCTTAGACATTACGCTATGGCGGAGTCCGTTCTGAGTTTGTAATTCAATGGGCTATTTATCTTATCGATTTTGGAAGGAATTTTTCTCTGATACATCTTTGCACCCCTACAAACTCACCTTTACATTTCGTTCATTATTGTTTCTCATAATAAACTTTTAGCGGGCTTTTTACATTAATATATTTTTTTTACATTTTCCATTAGTGCTCATCATTTTTAGTTGAATTTATTTCAGTTGTTTGTTTCCTCAAAGAGCTCCATAATATGAAATTTTAAAAAGTCATTAGGAGGTGTGGTTACTAATTATTATATATTGGAACTTTTATTTTCCTTGCTTTGTTTTATACCACACATTTTCGAAACCAGTAAATTCGAGGAAACAATTTGATACAGTGTCCCTTATCATCTTTATTTTGCTATTCGACTATCTTTTCTCTTTTCTTTAAATCTACGAGTAACTCATTTCTTCTCTTTACCTTCCTCAGTCTTCTCCGTAACGTGAAATATAAACTGATATTAGCTCTTTGTTGAAGCTTCGGAAGGAGCTCTTCTCACATATAGGATAAGATAACACATAATCAAACTTTTCAAAGACAGTCCCAAAACTGTCTTTCGTTTGGACTTTTTAATTGTTATCCTTGCTTGTTGAAGATAATGGAAAAAAAAATTTTCCACTTTAGTCCACCCTTGTAAAATCGAGAATTACTTGTAATAGCGCAATCATAATTATGTGGTAAAGAATACAATTTTATATCTAACTAGCTCTTCATCGAAGCCCTCAGAAGGAGCTCTTCTCACTGTCGTAGAATGACTCCCGACGATACTATATATAACACTATTCGTTGAGGGAACTTCCTTAATTATCTCTAGAGTGCGTTTTACTGTCTTAGCGGCCGATATTATGTATCTTCAAAAATGCTTAAGAAGTGGAACTGAGCTCAAGGATAATAATATTGCTATCATTAATAAAATAGAGTTTTATTAATAATAACTATAAACAATACACAAAAACGGAAAATATTGACAAACAGAATGGAAAGGGTCGTGGAGACTTGGGCTAATCCAAGGATTTAAGGGATCAAAAAAAGGTAAAACAAATATGGAGTTAAAGAGATGGGATGGTTCGATAAACCATTTAAAGATCAGGATAGAATTGACAAATAAGGGATCAATACTCAAAAGGTGACGCTTGGCTTACGTAACTTCCGTTAGGGTGCAGTGGAAGGTACTTGAAGGAATATTCGGTCCGCTGGCGAGTTCCAGCCAAAGGGGGGGGGGATAAGATGATCCTGACGTGGCGTCTTGGGAAGGAGAACCGTTTCTTGACGAACGGCTGGAAGAACAATGGCTGTTCTAGGTTGTTCTCTTCTGAACAAAGGGGGGGATGAGAACCGTCTCTTGTCTACGGGCTCAAGAACAATGGCTGTTCTAATGTTGTTCTCCTTGAACAACAGGGGGGGTGATGAGAACCGTTTCTTGGCGAAGGGCTCAAAACGAACAATGGCTGTTCTAATGTTGTTCTCCCTTGAACAACAGGGGGGGGGGGAAGAACCGTTTCTTGGTGAAGGGCTCAAAACGAACAATGGCTGTTCTAATGTTGTTCTCCCTTGAACAACAGGGGGGGATGAGAACCGTTTCTTGGCGAAGGGCTCAAAACGAACAATGGCTGTTCTAATGTTGTTCTCCTTGAACAACAGGGGAGGGATGAGAACCGTTTCTTGGCGAAGGGCTCAAAACGAACAATGACTGTTCTAATGCTGTTCTCCTTGAACAGCAGGGGGGAATGCCTTGGGGACTTGACGTCACTAAAGGCTCGAACCTTTGGCACTCAAGGAATATTGTCCTCCTGGACAAGTGATGGTGAATCTCGAGGCCGAGGTCCCTTGGCGCACAAAGGGAGAGAGGGTCGTGGTGATGTTTCGCGACGAAAATCTGGATCTCCAATCTGATCTTAGTGGTAAAGTTTCCATATAAATAGCCAGGACATCTCCTTGGCGTGGGGGAAAATGGAGTGAAAGCTTGGAGGGAACGCACAGCTGGGCCGGAGAAAAATGCCTTATCTGTTCATAAGCCTAACTCGATCTGGCGAGGTCGGCGTATGGGGGCGAACGGGGGGACGATAACCTCCTTGTTTAAACATTGACGTCCGGCAGCTGTTGATAAGACTCCAAGCCTCGAATCGAAGATGCACGTGGGCCTCCTCGAGGTTTTAACTAATATGGGATAGGAGTTGAATTTAACACAGATTCAACTCGTTCTATCACACTCACATACACGAGAAGATAACGCATAATCACGAGTATGGATTCTGAGCGAGTAGCTTTGCTTCCAGACCTTCGGTAAACTTCCGGAGCGATAACACGCCAGAAACTCGTCCCGTTTTGGCGTTACATTCTACATCGCTGATTCTCACCATCGAGGCTGTGGGAATGATCAGATAACGTTTCTGTTGGTAAATATTCGAGGTTCCGGCTGAATAATATAAATTCTCCACCCCGAGGATAAATGAGGAAGTATTTTTTGAGCTTTCGGGCCGCGAGCTATCTCCCCGTTGCTTCCCAGTAAGCAAACCCACGCAATACAGAAGGTATTCACGCGGCATCATAAGAGGTCTTTAGAATCATTCATTAACGATGCGGAATCCACGAGCGACAAACTCCGGTGCTATTTGATCTCGCAACAGGAATCCATATTCGGAATGACGAAAACTAAGTCTGGAATATAGCTCTCAACCCTCCTCGAAGAATACCTTCCACAGAGTACCTATACTCGTGGTCTTTTCCAGAAAATCATGATACTTACTTACATTTTCCTTCATCGTCGACAAGGCGTGACGCTCTCCGAAGAAGTAACTCTCCTCGCGATTGCCTCCCGGTCCTTCTCGGATAATTATTGTAATAATTATTGAACCTCGTACGGCTAAGACTTACCTCGTAGTCGCTCCCGTTGTCCCTCGAGTAATTAACGTAATTATTGAGCCTCGTACGGATAAGACTCACATAGTAGTCACCTCCCGTTGCCCCCCTGGAAATTGGTATAATTATTGAACCCACTACAGTTGAGATGAGTCCTACTTCTCATTTCAATTTCATCCAATAATAACGTTGTTAACCAAATCGCTTGTATATTATTCTGTAAATATCTATTGTTGTTTGTATAAGAATTAAATATTATTTTGTTCTCCTGTGTAAATCTTCCGATCACCAAAGCCTTAATAAATAATATCAATATCGGCCACGAGTAATTTATTCTTGCCATTTAAATCCCTATCGCACTCTAGGAAGATTTTGTACCGCCAATCGGGGCAATTGTCTTCTATCCCCTGCAACAATGGACGAGGAAGTCAAAAAGGGTTCAGAAGGTCTACCTGAATTCTACGATATATTATTATTAGTAATATTGAATTGGTGTCAGGTCTTTAAGGGGCATTAATAAGAATTAACTTAAGGGCTTCTAAAATTGGTGGTTAAAGATTACGAGAAGACAGTAATCGCCTCATTTAATTAATTGTAACTGTTAGATAGATAATCGATATAATTTCAATTAATTTGTGGTGTTATTTGAATGGTTTTTGCTTGTGATTTTTGCCATTTACGCCCTCACTTCCTACGAACTAGTCAAGTTCCTTTTGTGTGCGGTGTTTTCGTTTTGTGTACGAAATTATAATCTCTCGTATGCGTTCCAATAAGCGAACTAGACATGTCGTCATTTGAGATCTTCAAGGCCCAAGGAGAACCATTGGGTTTATCGGGGAAAGATCTGATGTCTTATACAGAGAGAAGAAAGAATATAAAGAGAAAGAGAACAACTTTGTGCACATGAACTAAAGATGGTGAGGACGAGAAATGAGGCCCCCCTCGAGAACATCAGGCATCAGTTAAATTGCTAGTGTTCAAAGAACGGGAAGACTTCGCTTCATACTCATCAGAATTTGAGAAGATATTCGAGGTAAATAATTGAGATATAAAATCGGACAACGTAGTAAGATTGTTGCCCCTTCTAAACACTCACATGAGAGATATTTTCTTTCCCTTATGGCCCAGGCAACTATCGGCTAATCCACGTTAAATACGTAACATGTCCCCCATATTTCTACCGCGTTAAATTCAGACGATGCCGAATTCAATCCAAACAGACCTACTCACAATTAGGGTTTACTTTGTGAAGATTGTTTAATTTTGGCTAGACGCTTCGAAAGTGCGCCAAGATTACGATCCATTGATTAACTTTACCCTGAAGGATCAATTTCTGGCATCACTTACATCTGAGATCTGGTCTTTTATTAATGACAAAAGATGCACCATCATCAAGGAGTGCGTCGAAGAGGCAGACGTATCTGACGCCAGCCACAATTATTACCCTAAAGAAGGGAAGAAGCCAGAACTAGCGTCCCACAAGCCTCAGTTTAAGAATCCTAAATTCATATTCCCTAAGGAAGAAAACTTCTTCAAGGTAACCGGCCCGGCTAAATCCAAACCCAGCCGACTACCCGCCAAACAGGAAGATCGAACCTTCTTTTTTAAACCTCCTTCGTCAGCGTTCCCCAGGAGGCCAGTCGTGTGTTTTTTATGCGGAATCAAAGGATACGTGAAATATAACTGCCCTCAGAACTCACAATTTAGAAATGACTTCTCCCACCAGGTGCACCAGGTGAGTGCCACTTCTTCTCAGTCCCCCTCTCCACTAGAATCTCCTCCCTGCTGAAGTGAACCTGGTCCGTATGGCTACCTGGTGAAATTTTTGTTTAATAAAAGTAACCATGGGGGCCTCAATTCAAATCAGGTAGAGGAAATGGCGGACGTATGTCCACTAGTGTCCGAGATACTGGGTTCACGTGTATCGTGGTCTCAGATCAGCTACTCCTACCAGTAGCCCTAGATCACGATCGGTTCGCTATCGTCCATGACTATCTGGGAAGCGCGAAACGGTTCCCCATAATAAAGTGCCATATTGACTGCATCTACTTCATTGGCTGGGCAGAAGTAGTGGCCGCACCCATATTTTTTTGTGCCATTTTAATTAGGCAGGGCCACAAAGCATCCTCATCCCCAGTAGCACAACCAGCAAACACTGGCGCCGGGACTCATCGAGATTCAGAAGCATCCGTTTCCCTGGAAACCCCCGGATCTCCTGATTATGCCAACATCGTCAGCGAGGATTTTTCCAAAAAGCAGAAGGAGTGCGAGTTCCTTCAACTCTTTTGTGCTAAGGCCAGGGACAAAATACAAAAATCAGTTAGAGGTGGCAGGATAATTTCCCTTAAAATTAAGGACAACCTCCTCTACCGCGTATGTTCCCCCGGAGATCCCGAAGAGGCCCAGAAATTATGGTTTTTATCCTCCAAACCGCTCGTGACAGCATTTTCGCTGGCCACTTTGGTCACACAAAGGCGGTCAAATGGATTTTTAAATATTTTATTGGGCTGGAGCCGCCGAAGAAATCCTGCAATACTCTCTGTCGTTCGTGCACGGCGTGCCAAAAGACAGCCGTTAAGGGGTGACTCAAGTCGGCCCCATTACAGATGGGCCCCATCATCTTCGAATTTTTCTCCCGACTAGCTATCTACCTAGTCGGCCCGATTCCTCCGCCATTTAGTGAGGGTCACATATATATCCTCACTCTAGTCTATTTTGCCACTCGGTTTCCTAAGGCTGTTCCACTCAAATGAATTGACAGCATTTCGTGTACAGAAGCGCTCATCGCCATTTTTTCCCGCGTTGGATTACCTAAGAAGATCCTGTCGGATCGTGGCCGGCAGTTTACCTCTCATTTAATGGAACATGTAAGGAAGCTGCTCCCTTTCACCCGGGTGGACACGATATGTGTGAAAGGTTTAACACAAATCTCAAGGCCATTTTGCAAAAACTGTGTGGGGACCGAGCGAGAGACTGGCACCGATATAACCCTGAGGCTTTTTTCGCTTACAGGGAAATACCACACCGCACTTTGGATTTTGCGCCGTTCGAACTATCATATGGTGGGAATATTCGACGACCACTGAACATTCTTAAGGGGTTATTTGCACCCCAGAAGTTAGATCGGGAAGGTCAGTCATCTTATTCGTACTTGATAGAGCTACGTCAGAAATTAGAGGAATGCGCAGAGATAACCTAGCAAAAGGCCGACGTAAATTTGGCCGAATATAAATCTTTTTCGACTGTAAAATTCAGGATCGAAGATTCAAACCCGGCGACGAAGTTTTGCTATTGCTCCCGACGAACAGTAACAAACTTCTGTGCCAATGGAAGGGCCCTTATCGGATAATCGGAAAACGCTGCGGCGTAAACTATGTGGTGGAGGAGACTACATTTGGAAGTAGGCTTTACCATGTAAAACTCCCCAAGAAATACAACCCGTTCGCCGGAATCCATCAGATAGTAATCTCGAAGGAGATTACCCCCTGCAGCCCCCGAGTGTGATCCAAACGTCTGCGTGGAACAGGAAGAGGATTACTCTTTTATCGTACTCTTTATAATGGAATCCACTTCCAAGGAGTTAAAAATAAGTTGTCAGTTATCCCCCCGTCAGAAAACCCAGCCCTATGCTACCCTCGATTGATTCAATGACGTCATATCCGATACCCCCGGATGTGCTATCTAATTCAAGCACGATATCAAGATAATTACGCATGAAACATAGGGCTAGACAATACCCCTTGCCCGTTCATTCAAGTGAATTATTTATATCACAATTAGAGAAATTATTAAGGTGAAACCATATTCATATTTTCAACCTTTTACTATGTTAGATTATAATATAGAAAATTAAACCAGGTTAAAATCCCTTAAATTTCTGCCCAAACAATAATAACCTATGGCGCCGTTTTTGAGATACCTAGGGTTCTTTCAGAACCCCCCTCCCTAGAAACTTGATATCATATAAATGGCTAAAGAATTACTAAAAATTAAGCATTCGAACTCAATTCACGAGCCAAAGAGGCACATATGATTTATATATTATTTGAAATCAGCTTTCTTTTGTTCTATTAATATTTGTGTCAATGGTAGACTGAAATATATATTTTCCGGACAAGGTCAACTATAGGTTTTGTTCTTAGTTAGAAAAGGGGTGTTAGGTAAATAGTATTGGTCTTGCGAGTACCCTGGAATTTAGTTCGATCGATATTCGAATTATGCTAAAAATATGAACCAGTTTTCAGGCGTTATTTTTTTTAGCAAATATTTTAAATGGCATTGTGTCGTTTTGTGTTTTGTTCACAAATCAACGTTGAAAATCTACGGATAATTTCCACGAATGCATAAAATTTTAAATTATCATAATTTTCACTTTGTTCTAGTTATGTTGCTAAAGCAAATTACATACTATAAAAAAATGCATAAAACTTTCAATAAAATGATATATAAATCAACAGTGTAGTTGTTTTTTTTCGCAAATTAACTTTAAATATCTAAGAAAAGTTTTTACGAATGTATACAATTTTGAGTTTTCTTAGTTTTCACTATGTTTTAGTCATGTTGCTAACAAAATAATTATACAGTAAAATGATATATAAATCCACAAAATGCAAACTTTGAACGAAAGAATTTGAAAAGTGAGTAGTAAAAAAATTTGCTATCCGCTTAAGGTTGCAGATAATTGGGCACTCCAAATCAGAGTATTGCTCCCCAGTCGTTATAGTAAAGAAACTGGATAATTCTTGTAGAATGTGCATTGACTTAGCAAGTTAAACGCTGTCACCGTACTTGACGCAGACATATCACCTTAACCCTAGAGCACAGAACATATTTCCCTGTTACACAGTCACTGAACTCGGCTATATTATAACCAATTATGGAAAATAAAAGAAAAATAGGTAATATACAAATTTATTAATCCTATCATGCACACACTAACTATAAGGCATGTAAATGCTAATTAAACTTATAAAAATCTGTACTTACTTTAAGAAAGGTATATTATAAAAATACCCAAAAGACAGTCAAAAAGTGAAAAGCTTTCAATAATTTGGGTCACAAATTCACCAAACGTTCGCACAGGCCTTCAAGGATGTGAAGATCTCCTCCAAGATACTCCGCATGACACTGGCGATGCACAAACTATAGGGAAGAGAGTGGGTAAACACCCTTTTTTAATTTCACCCAAAATGACTATTTGTTTAATATAATGTGTTTTTCTGTTATGAAACACATTGAAAACACCTGAAAATGACTACTAAGATACAATACAGACAAAGATCTATGTCCGCATACACCAAGCATCTCCTTTGGTTTCTATTCCTTGCAACCTCCCGTCACTGATATCGAAAATTTTAATTAATTTCCATTATTTATTCGTATGAGATTGTGGTGGGTAATAAAATTAACCTAAGATAGGTATTCACAACCAAGAAAAGAACAGAGACATCGTGCTTGGTGTAAATCACGCATTCTAGCTCACTGCTGCCCACACCCGAGGTGGTGGAAATGCCTATCGCTTACCACCAAGAGTGTGGGCAATGCACATGCGCTAAACATGGTCTCCTTGACACATATCAATGAGAGGTGGCCTCCACTGTCCAGGAAAAAGGCTAATCTAACATTTACAAAATCTTTCAGGAACTTGCATACACTTAAATTTAGAGAAATTGGGCGGAAATCGGTAGTGGTAAAGTATTCTTTCACCTGTTTGCAAAGAGCAATCACAGTACCCATCGTGCAAATCAGTGCCAGGCTCCCTTCCTTTTGTAGTGGGATGACCTAATTCTTACACGTGGGAGTGTGGGAAGAGCGCACACGCTCAATATGGCCTCCTTAAAACCTAAAGCAAACGGGTCAATCCCTCTGTCCAGGAAATTTCTAATTTAACATTTGCAAGATAAAACACCACCTCGTCGATTCTTCGTGCTGCATTTTTCTAAATACTAGACAATATCTTTTGCCTTGAAGGAGCAATCCTTTCGAATATCATTTAAACTTGTTACTCGCATGGGTACCTCTGATGGTATCATTATTTTCCTCTAAATATAATTTATAAATATATATATATATATATATATATAAATGAAATAGAAATTGTTTAGTCTGCCTTTGCTTTTCAATTTATTTGTTTGATGAATAAGTTTTCCATTAATATATAAATGTTATGAATACCAAAACATTACAACAGCAAATTCACAGTATTTAAAATATGAATTCTAACGTTAACTACATTAAATATACATATAAATTGATAAGAAATGGCAATATTTAATTAAAATAATAAAAAGAATAAAGAAAAATCAATGGTTCATCGAGTTGAGCGAAAATAAGAGGAAATAGAAGAGAGCAAAAAGTATATTTTTTACTCGATATCTAACGCTCTATCAGAAGTACAAACCGTCAAAAGTATGACTCAAAATCATATTTTCAGGAGAATTCTTAGAAGGAAATTAGAATGAAAATTTCTGGAGCTTTCAAGGAATTGGTTTAAAGATGAAAAGCAAATCTTTTCAATCCAATCTAAGCAACTTATTTATTAAACGCACTCTGAGAAAACCTCCAAATACCAAATACATCTATGAAGTTTTCAACTGGTTTAAGAAATTTTAATTCATTATAACAAACTTAAAAGTTAAAACAGTACCTTTCCGGTGGAGACATTTTCATAGAACTTTAAGACTGTTTAAATATAGTCCATGATTCAAACTTTTACTGATAATTGTGAAGAAAGTGAGAGAGAAATTTTGATACAAGGGGTTCAAAGGAGATGCACATGTATAGTATTAATAAAAATAGATTATAATGAACATAATCCGTTTAGTTAAAAAGAAGTCGGTAAATATCATCATGCAAATGAATAACAAGCGATTTATTCTTTAACTAAGATATTTTTGCATAATGACCCCAATGAATGAGGAAGCAATCAGTAACTAAAAAAACAAGTTTTTTTCTCTTTTTCTTATCTTCATATTCATTAATAACATCTCTTTTTCATAGATTAATTATAAAATCAAATAATATCAACGATAATTGGGCTTATGCATGATGCTATAGAAGGTCACGGGCCTTTACAGAATGCCTCCGCAACAAAGGATGGGAGGGAGCCTAGAGTACCAAGCAGATCATTTCAAATTCTAGGAAAAATTATAGAGAAAGCAATATCACCAATGGAATATAGACGACTATGATGAAAACAAGTTAGGAAAAGATCCGGAACTTAAAGTTCTTACGACACAGGATAGGCTATATGCGTAAAACAAGTAGGAAGCGCTCCCCTGTTTAAGCAATTATATGTAAGTGCAAGGACCTTAAAGATATTCTAGTTTAAATGGATAGCCACTGCATTTGACTGGTCGAGGATGTTGCCTTGATAAAAACACACAGGTGAGAAGAATAGTGGCTGCAATATTTGAAAGCGCTGAATACTAGTAGCATGTGGTCTTGCGGGAATTCAGCTACAGATATCGGAGCGGCAGGTAACGAAATGGTGAATGCCAATTTCAAAGCTACTTTGATTTCAAGCTCATTTGTATGTATTTGCATTCTTCGAAATATAGTTGTCGAACCATTGGGCACACCATAGGTGATAGTTGGTGCGGCTAAAGGTATAATGTATATCAATGAAGAACGAGAGAATTTGAGTATATAAACTGAGGCACTTGTTAATGCCCTAAGACGGAAATAAAGCTGTTTAACGAGGAAACGATTAAGGATAGATTTCTAGACATCAGATTACGATCAATAGGTGACAGTCAATGATTGAAGACTTGGAGATAAGATAATGTGACTGTTCGTGAAAGTAGCGAAGAGAAACAGAAAACTTATGAGAAAGTTATCATAAATAACCCTTGGAAAACCCAGTTAAGAAGAGGGGCGGAAACAGCAATTGCAATTATATTTTTGGCAGTGTGTGTGTAAAATGTGGTGAAATGAAAGAGTGAAGCTAACAAATATCCAGAATGCGAATATTTGAGTGAAAAGGGGGTTATTAAAATTTCCAAGTTGCCCAGAGAATAAATTTACCGAATTCACCAGAGAAGCTCTCTGAGGCGTTCGCTCTCTGCGGTAGATAATATCGATTGTGAGCGTGAACTTTAGCTGCATGAAAGGGATAAACAATTTAAAGTAGCCGGTGCACCTATTCATGGTGAGAGTAATGAAGTAGGGAGCAGTAGAAGTAAAGTTATACCAAATGTGACACAATATAGACTTGCAGATAAAGCAAGATAAGAGTATGAATGAACAAAAATGCAAGTTCGCAGTCAAAATACTGGCTTTTATAGTTTATATACACCATGTTTCAGTTAAACAAAAGATGTTCAGCTTCATAGATGCAATTTTGTGGCATATAAAGTTTTCTTTGTTTAATGTCATTGAGCTTCACTCAAGTAAGTCACGGAGAATTTAAGTGAAAAAAGTGAACTTGAGTGGCATGTTGGAGGGTTAAAAACGATAAAGCAAAACACAACGAGTGACTCTTCCGGAACATGATCTTAATGATTGTGGTGATAATAGAGGCAGTATAATTGTGTAAATAAATTCAACCGAAATTCCTCTGCTTTCATTATAGCTGGTATGGCACGCTATCCTCTGTCTATCAGTGTTAAAGTATTCGGTCTATGCTTCACTTGACACCCCTTTGCATGGTACAAACAGGGGGCGGAATGGATGCCATTCTTTCAAGTCTCAAGTAGATTAGTAGCTTAAGGGCTTCTAAACCATAAAACCCTGTAATATGAGCACGGAATAAAAAGTCTATGACTCCTGAAGTAATGTTTTAATGCATCAAGATGCTTTTTTTTCGGTTTGAAAATGAAAACAATTCTTTGATGAATGACTGGAGCTTTTAAGAGAGTGGAATCGTGTAAGATGGGGATTGGGTGAGGGGTAATGTGGAGGAAGGAGAAAGGAAGTGGAAAAAAGTTTTCATAGAAACAGGGGAAAGTGAGGCGGGTAATATTGAAATAATAAACGGGAAATAAGAGTGAAATTAACATAGGGAAAATTAAATATTTACTTAATAGTTTACAGCATATTAAAGTGACGGCGACAAAAGACAAACTCAAGTAAAACGAACTGCACAAAGAAGCACTTCTAGAGAATATGGAAAAACCACAAGCACCGCTAAACAAAGCACACTAATTAGTAGCCCTGCAAAAACACAAAGAAACAACAAGAAATCCACTGAATTCACCAAAGCCCACGACCAATTATAATCACGCAGTTAGCCGAAACCCTACAAAAAAGATGCCCTAAGCAGGAACTATTATGCTAAACTTTGAAAAAAGATTTCGATTCAGCGCACTATATACAGTAATGCCTCTCAAAACATTAGCATTTCCTCTAAAATATTAAATCACTTTCTTGTATTTAATATTTATAAAAAATTCCTATAGAAGATTATTATATTTATATAAGTTGTTAAAATTTTAATAATAAATCTTGATTAAAATTATAACTAGAACATATCTTCCATATGACCCCAATTGTTTGCTATACATTTTATAAATTTGAAATGATTTAAATCGATACTGTTTAGAGACCACTCGAATAGAGCTTTCCGATTCTTTACACTGCTCTCGAACTATTATGACAGTCATTTTCTCGTGAGAAAAGATGTGGCCCTAAAGAAAGGGGCCCACTTTCAATTATAGTTGAATTTCCAGGCCTGGATGAGCTTCCTGCACAAAACCTTTCCCGGTCCCCAGACGACTGGGAGCCGGAAGTCATTGCCCCTAGTGTCATTCAGTTTTTTGATGAGCTACACGTCCACTCGGGAACCTGGACGTGGCTTTTGATGTTTTTTTTTTAAGTTTGTTTTGATTGTTGTTTTTTTATAGTCTTTTATTATGTAGTGTATGTGAAATATTTTTTGGAAATTTATTGTTATTGTGGCGGTTGTACCCAAAATGTTGGACACCGGAGTAGCTTGCTAAAATTTTAAAAAATAGTGAATATTGCATACTTCCCCTCTTCTTCAATGAGCACTAATTTAATTTAACGCTTTGAGGGAATTTCTATCTAAACAGTACATTCCTTTCGGAACCTATCTTTCTTTCC
This sequence comes from Ceratothoa steindachneri, assembly GCA_963969495.1. NCBI lineage: Eukaryota > Metazoa > Arthropoda > Malacostraca > Isopoda > Cymothoidae > Ceratothoa > Ceratothoa steindachneri. The sequence continues at coordinate 53,628,093 of OZ018321.1, read as the reverse complement.
TTAACTACTTCTTCTGGTTTTGGCTTCCAAAAGATGATATTTTAGATTTTACTATACTAGGAAGATAAAACTTAGCTCCGTCAGAAATTAACATTAAATTATTGAAATTGTGTCTGTTTTCAAATAGACACAATTAAATAGACACATTAATTTTCTTTCAATTTTGTCACCTTCAGATATCGTATGAGGTCAGTAACTAGAGTCACCCTAAATGCTTGTCTTCTTATTCTAAATTTGTAATTCATTTGTTATCTCGCAATTGATTTAGGTATTATGCTACATATTCCCTAAGATTACCGATAATCTCTACTCTTCACTTTCTGGATCTTGCAAAGCAACTTAGACGATCGTTGGATCTTGCGTTGATGTATTAAACACTGATATATTTCTTAAATATGGCCACCTATATTTGTAAGTATCTTTAAATGGAGAAATAGAAATTTCAAAATCCGCAAAAGTCACAATGTATTTTCATACGAATTTTCGGCCCAACGTTCCTTATCCAAGGGCAGTCAATAAATTTGTGAGAATCGAGTTTGTTGGCTGTGTATCTTTTTGTCCTGAAATTCTTTGTGATCAACAATTCCATTTTACAAAATGCATTTCTGAATCTTATGAAGCTAAATTTGGCTCATTGTTGAGAGAGGCAGTTCGAGTTCATGTACGTAAATAGATAATGAGAGGCAGACTTTTTGAATTTAAACCCATAGGAAGGATAAAGATGGAGAAGCAACAAATGGCCAGGATAAACACCAGGAATACACTGATATTCAGAAGAAATAGGAAAAATTGCAAGTAAAGATTCTCTCATAAGGCGCGTTTTTCACGGTTTAAAACCTTTAAGTTGTCGGATGCCCTAAGCAAAAGGTAGGATCGGAAAATTGATCTAATTGTCACGCGAGAGTAAAGCACTCCCATGAATAAACAAAGATTGTTATGAAACAACGTTCTATTAGGGTTAATTCAGTGTGTACAATGCAAAAGAGTATTATATCCAGAAAAATATTTACTCTTTTGTTGGCCACCAAACAAGTCGAGTAGTTTTTCAGAGGAAAGATGTTACCTTAATGTAAATCTAATTAAGAATCTTTGGGTATCTTCAAAAGACAAAGAGAAAAGCCGAGGCCTGACAATGTATATCACTTGTGAGCAAAGGATAAGCGCCAAGTACAATATTCACCTCTTCGAAAGAAATTTCAATATGATTACAATTATTTTCCATGGTTATTAAAAATGGTATATTGATTTGGTTCCACAAACTCATCTTAAAAGGTTTAATCACTTTATTAATAATATGTGCCAAATAAAATTCCAAAATAGACGAAAAGACTTTCAGTGGAATATTACGGAGTAAAAATACGCATAAAGAGTATAGAGCTATGTCCTCGATGAGTTCTTGTGAGTGATTGAACCCCTGATTCTTAGTGGAAACATTATCTCAAATTAATTGTAGAAGGACTCACTCGATTGATTTAAAACAACACCTTTTCAGCAAGAATTGAGCTGTCAAAAAATATAGATGAATAATATAGGGAATTTATATCAATATATTCTATTTGGCAAATTCCTAAAGGTTCTAATTATTTACACACTTTGAGGCCTCTTTACCTGAATAGCCCTTTAATCTACCCCAGTGGCATAAGAAGGTTTCGTAAAGTATTAAAGAGGAAATCACTGTGGGAAGGGAAGCGAGGAACCTACCGCTTTGATCACCTTCTCGCCGAATCACACACGCTTGGTAAAGCAATCACCGAAAGCATCTCCAACCTTTACTTCGAAGATAATTTTCGGCCGCCGAGGTCATTACATAATTACTTATGCATGGTGTGAAGAAGGTTGGGTTGCTTGGAGAGGGGGAAGATGAGGAACTGGGTGGAGTTAGAGGTAGGAAAGTAACGGAGGAGATGGGATAAATGTGGTTAACTTAGATCTCAGTAATCTGTTTTGCTAAGCTCTATGAAGTGGCTAAATGGAATACGAATGGAGTGAGAAAGGAGTTTGGTTGAAAATAAATTTAAACAATAAAAATACAAATAAACACATAGTAGCCTAAAAACTTAAACAATATAGTTTCATTTGTAGCAATAGGCTCTTAATAGACCCTAGGAATATGATCACAGACGAGAGCAGAGTTATTCTTCCCTGCCGTCGGAAGAAGTCGAGTTTCAAACCGTCATTGTCCACTTCGTTTCATGCTCACCACATTACATTTTTTACCTCTCTTCTATAGTCACAATAGTGAGAAGCGGGTGTGTGAAGTGGTTGTTCAATCCAATTTTCTGTCCTGTTTATTTATAAATTCCATCTAGCATTTTATAATTTAATATAGCATCATTCTGGCATTCGAAACGAATTGGTTCCTACCCAAATAATAACTGGAAGATACAGTGTATTCTGGCAAAATTAGCGATTTGTAATATATATATATATATATATATATATATATATATATATATATATATATATATATATATATATATATATATATATATATATATATATATATATACATAACCCTATATTTTTAGAACGAGATTTTTGAAGGTGTTTGAATAAGACTTTTTTTTTTTTAGTTCGGTTGCACCTAAGAAAAAAAAAATTAAAGTAAAAAAAAAGAAGAAGAAAAAGAAAAAGAAAGGAAAAAGAAAAAGAAAAAGGAAAATAAGAAGAAGAAGAACGAGAAGCAGAAGGAGAACGAGAAGAAAAAGAAGAAGAAAAAGAAGAAGAAGATGAAGAAGATGAAGAAGATGAAGAAGAATAAGAAGAAGAAGATGAAGAAAAAGAAGAAGAAGAAGAAGAAGAAGTAGAAAAGGCTGTTCAGGGTATTAAAATAAAGAGTCTATAAGGGGATTAAAAAAGGCGGTCAAGATTAGCAAATAAGGCCGTAGGCCACACCCCGCAGGGGTGCCTTTGTAACCAAGCTCTTCCTGTTAAGAAAGAGAACGGCGGCTTATATATATATATATATATATATATATATATATATATATATATATATATATATATACTCGTATATATATGGAATTCGGGCTGCATTTGAGAATCTTTAATCTAGACTTATTAGCAACAGTTTAAAGTCTCGGTAAATAGTCAATGGCATTCGATAGCATAGAGAATAAAGTTTAATTGAAACAAAGATAACTGTCATGGAGTAGCGAGAGCGATCTGAACATTGAAAAAATTCATTACCTTCATCGTCATGATTCACACCAGGTATCAAAATGGCGACATCATTACTGCTGATCAATGCTCTGTTAACGCTATAAAGGCTGTAAGGCGTGACATGGGCAGCTCGATGGGAAACGAAGAAGCCGTACAGAGGAATACAACAATCGGCTTGACTTAGTCCACATGCCAGAGTTCATCCAACAACTAAACGACAACGATATGGAAGACACAAAGAAAGGAATCCGGGCTATGGAAAGAAAGATGGGTAGTGGAGTCACTACCATAAAGGTGGGACTAAATAAGGACCTTTGCTACTACTATTACAAAAGATGCAAGGTTTTAATTCTGACGCAGTTGAGAAAGAAAAAGAGCCACTATGCTTGCAGCCTTAAGGGCAAGCTGGCGGCCAACATCAAGGTGGTGTTTGAAGACATTCCTCGGGACACAGATAAATGCATCTGCGAGGTTCCAGACCCGTCCTGAGGACGTTATAGAGTAAAGTGTTATCGTCCAGCCCTAATCTTTTTAATATATTTAAATCTCTAAATTACATTAAATTTAGCTCAGATATTTCGAGGAGTATTTCTATCATACAATCTTTATATTTAGCCCGAAATCTTTCATGTTGTTTTATTTATTTACAGCGAAACCATCAAGGGCATTAGGAGAAATGTTTGTAAGGACTGATGTGTTGGAAAATACCCATTTGAAATGTGTGGGCCTAGTGTCGCATATCCACTCTTCAGAAAGTATAATATGGCTATTTCATTATTTGCGTGGTCGGTTAAAAGTTCCTTTGATAAGCTTACTTCAGTGTTTGTATGGGCGGCGCTGGTATATTTACTTGATACTTTCATTATTCAAGCCAGAGATGACCTATAAAATAGATAGTTTCCTTTGTTTACTTTCATATTTCAATTTTGGGCACTCTCTTTCTTTAAATAGGAATTAATTGGAGCCCATATTCTATTCATGGGAAAGAATGGGGCCATTAATAGTCATATCGGTCATTTTGGAGCCACTTTTCTGGAAAAGCTCCGAAACCAGTCAAGCGACGGAGGTGGGTAATGTGTCTGAAATATAAAGGCGCACATCATAAACGACAATTAGGGAAAGGAGGGCACGCAATCATCCAGATGTCAACTGCAGCTTACAGACTCATGCTAAACCTGACGTTTTTTCGCTGTGCACTCACTGAGGTTGAGAGGGCGTACCTTTCTTCTAGATTTCAGATGTGGTCGCGGATATGCCTCTTACACAACCTCTACTCTCTGGGCCGCGGAAGAGATGGCAAAATACTGGGTGATAAGAAATTTGGATTGAAAATTATACTTAAAAGAATTCTGCTTAACACATTTCCTCTGAAATCTTTTCCATGAAATAAACACAAATAGGATAAAGCCAAAATAACATTTCTATTTGAGATGCAGTCAATGAATTGAGATGAAATACAGAACCCCAAATGGACTCAAAATAAACTGGGTACAGATAAAATTGAGATACCTTCCAAAATTATTTGAATAATACTATTTTTCAAAGAGACCTTATTTTATCTCCTTCAAAACCAATTGTGGACCGCTATGGTTAGCTAAAATAAAGCTGCTTAAAAGCTTAGAATAAAATTATGGTAAAAAATATGATTACTAAAACCCGAAAAAATCATTCAATTCAAGCATAATTTAGAGCTGAAAATGCAGGCTGTAATTACGGAGCCTGAAAGCAGCTTATCTCTTCTCGCTTATTTTTAGGGTTGGTTAATTGTGTTTACATCAGATTCCTGGACGTAGTGTTTAGAGCAACCTACGTATAAGATGTATTAATGAAACAGTGGCTAGTAGGCAATGCTGTTTATTTTAACTCTGGCAACTCTGTATGGTAAGAGAAACAACAGAAGATTGGTCAGTCATTCACAAGTGTATATGACCAGCCACTTAGGATGCAATCCAGTAGTAGGACCACCTTACCTTGATGCAATGCTGTATAAGGTTACCTTAAAATAGAACTTCCACTTCCTAGTCGTTGCGTGGACCGCTAGTACCGGGAGATGGGGTGTTATAAAGTTCCTACAGCAAGCATCACCCTCCCTCCACATTAGCTTGGTTCCTCAGGGCAGCCTCATAGAAATCGCGGTCACACTTAATTGTTATAACGTTGGCGATGGAGGCGCCATACAACACAGGCCTTAAGATCAAATGCTTTCTCTCTTAATCTATCAACATTCATAAGGAGGAGAGATCGCATCCTGTAACGGGTAGCTGCAAACAAAACAACAACATTAATAAACTAAGTGATTAGTTCTGGACATATGTTTGTTGGATACAGCCCCAAAATATGAATCGCTCAACCGACAAAAATATCCTTAAGACGCTTTGGATTCTAGATTCTCTGCTAAATATAAATCTAGTGAAATACTTTGCCAAACATAAAACGATTCTCATTAGTATACAAGGGAGTGAAAATAAATTCAAAATTTATATCACTAGGAATTTATTATGAAAGAAAAAAATCAGCAAGATATTATTCTAGGCTTTCTTGTTGACAATGGCTGCTTAACATCAAATCAACTAAAAACTTATCAACTTGCCTTTTAATAGTAGTATCCTATTGCAATGTTTTTTCTTGTTGTTTCTTAAATAGATTATATATTCGTTCCTAATTTCTTTATCTCTTACAAATCAACATCTCTCTGGGTAATTTATTCTTATTAGCTTCTTTTTGAGTTGTCTTCGGCCGAGCTTGCTGGAAACACTGTTTCTAATTAGAGCAGAGATAAGTAATATAGAGTGTGGTTAGGCGCCAGAAAGCGGATTCACCTCAATTCTAGTTCTAGGCGGGTGCTGATCGAAATAAATTACATAATTTCACTCAACCAACACTCCCAGATCAACTGGGAGCTAGTTAATAAAAAAAACAGTAAAGAATGAAAGTCATAAGTAAGAAGAAGAAAGAATATTTTGTGAGAATCACTTTCACAAATCTTTTTACTCTAAGCTTATATCTTGTAAATAATCTTTCTCAATTTTATTCTTAAACTTATCAGGTTGGAACGAAAGTAATGTCCGATTTTCTATAATAAAGTAGTAGGAAGTATCTCTTAATGTAGTGCCTCCGGTTATCGCTTAGTAATGCTACAATGAGTAATATATTCTTTTTCTTTTACAATATAAATATATTTTTCGTTATTCAATCCGATGTTCTTTCAACTAAAGATCAATTCAGACATTTTTACTCTATGACTTTCATGAAGTGGATAATGCAAGTAATGCGTGTTGCTTAATGTGTGTCATTGCTTTTATGACACCTTCAAGCACCATTTGTGAGCATGTTCTTTACTGGTGAGGAGAAATGGATCATTTAATATAACGTTAAACGAAGCCATTCGTAGATCAGTCAAGGAAGCAGAATTTCAACAACCGAGATGTGGACTTTATGCTAAAAAGATCATGTGAGTATGATGGGATATTGAAGGGATTGTCAATTAGTAACAGTTAGACAACAATCAAACACTTAATGTTAAACTCTACTGCAATCAATTTCCTCGTTTACAATTGGCTTTGGGCTAAAGGCAACCCTCTTCAGTCAAGAATGGTTGTGAAACTCTAAACTCTATTGTGATAATGCCCGTCCTAACGCATCTCGAATGACAAAAGACCTCTTCGAGGAGCTCGGCTGGGAAATATTGCTTTATCGTACCTATTCTGCTAACCTTGCTTCTTCTGTTTATCACTTGTTTATGGGATAACAGAACCATTTGATTGGCATTAGGCTGACATCAAGAAAACAAGTTGAAAACGAGTGCGATTCATATTTTGCATCAAAACATAAAGAATTTTAGAAGCGTGACATTTATAAGCCAGAACTGCCAGAAAGTACTCAGTTAGGGCAGCATAACAAAATAGCTTGCCTTTTCGCTGAATATCAAAAGAAGTCAAGATTTCAGAGGCCAAGCACAAAGTCATAATACTCATTCTAAACAAAAAATTGGTCTAATGGGCCTTACAAACAGCAGGACACTCAGGCATCTCTCTTGTGCTTATAAACTCTTACAAGAGACAAAAGCTTGAATTGAAAAAGGCTTTTCAACGATTAACCCCCTAAAGACTCTCACTCAGTTATTAGAGAAAACTTCATAGTACAATATTCCAATGTACTTTGTATTTGTAGACTACGAGAAATCAATTGAATCATTACCAAATTATATTTATATATATATATATATATATATTTATATACATATATATATATATATATATATATATATATATATATATATATATATATATATATATATATGGAATAGTACCTGAGGCAAAAGTAGTAAACGGAAGTTAAAACACTTGAAAAGATAACAACGACAACAATTGAATTAAGAGATTTCTAAGATGGAAGTACAAGCCTACCAGTGCAAAACTTGAGAAGCAGCAGAGTGAGAAATTGAACAACTAACCAGAAGACAAATAAAAGCGGGATCAGAGTCAGAATCTTCAAAATTAAGCTTAGGTGAATCAACACAGACCAAAAAAGAAAGAAATTCCATTTTCTGGACGTGTCAAAATTTGACCTATTTAATATCATGAGCCTTAAGGCAGATTGAGGAGATAAAAGATTGACACAAAGAGAGTGAGGAAAACTAGAGAAATATAGAGAGACCCACTTTTGAGCGACAACAAATTAAATTATAATTAGGTGATGGCAAAGCCAAAGTATAGCCTCTCTAATGCAAAACTTTGAGGCAAACAGAAGAAGCCATTGATCAAGGCAGACGATTGATGAGATTGGGGAATAGAGCCGGAATGTGGACAAGGGGATAAATTAAGAAGAATAAGGGAAGAAATAATGCACATACTGTAACATTGAAAGACAAAGTACGTTATATATGTGCGATTTAAGACATTTCTTGACGGATTAACACCAGTAAAAGAAGAAACATAGATCAAGAACGGAACCATAGAAAGTAAAGCGCAATCGTCGAACAAACAAAGAGCAAGGCAGAAAAGGCACTACTCCGATTCGAGCAATAAGAGACACTGAACTAAGCTTGCAGAGATTGTCTATCATAAGGAGACTGGGTAGAGAAATTCCCGCAAGCGAAAAAGTTTCTCAGGTCAAGCGGGGGCCGAAGAATAAATAGCTGTAGTAAATTATGACCTACGAGTAGATCGTATGGGAGGCTTGATAAGCCTTCCCGCTTTCTTAGCAGGTGAGTTTGTCACAATCTTGCTGGATATATGGGTCAGTGTTTCATTACTATCGAAAAGATTGCATGAAATAATGGGGTCCCCACATTTAAGGCAGGCATGGATATTACCTGAAAGAGTTTACATGCAGGGACCAATTTATCCATGGATAAGACTAGAAACGGAAGAGGTTCACTTCATCCCTCGAGTATTGTCAGAAGATTTTCTTGATATAATTTTAGGACTATCATTTTTTTTAAATCTTACAGCGCGGTAAAACATGGGGAGATAGGAAAATTAGAAATCAAGGAAGGAGTTAGTTAGCAAGGCGTAGTGTTGAGTCAAGGAATAATTATCACGAATAGGGAAATGATTTTGATGGGCTCGGAGGTAATAGCAGACCTGCATGTAAAGGATATATGTTCAGTTGAACTGAGGAATGTCGCTAAACCAGGTAAAAGCTTGAGTGGTAAAAAGTACTTGAAAAGTATAACAAGGAGATTAAAATATTTCCCTGATACGTTTAAAAAGGTTTATATAGGAATTATAACTCGGGATTATGTAAGTATAAGGGTCTAAAGAAAGAAGTCTTTACATTAGTTACAGATGTGTAGATCCTCGGTTGAGTTTGTAATCAAGGGATTTCAACCCTGAGTGCCACCAAGGATAACTCGGCGAAAGGTTTCGGTAATTCGCGGTATGCTAAAGGTAGTTTCTAGGTTAGAAAAAGTAATGCAGAACTGCGAGGAATGAAAATTTGATGAAGGAAATAATGAGTGTTTTTTCAGTTATAGGTTTATCCTCTCATTGAATTGAAAGACACTTGATTCTAATAAATATTTGCAGATTTATTTAGAAATAATTAACATTTTACAAAGCCATACATGATTTCCATTGGCCTAAAAGAAGAGGTGAACAATCAACTGCCATATATGAAAAAACATGTTATCAGGCATTCGACATCCCCTTGCTCATTCACGTTGGTGTATATCAAGAAGAAAGACGGGCTATTAATTCAGGGTGTTGATTAGCGGGCTATCAATGTGACAACTACAAAAGTTAGGTGTTTTTTTCTTACCTTTTAGGGTACGATATACATGAGGCGAGAATATTTGCAGCTCGCAGTATATCGTAACAGCGAGAGGCATAAAGCCTTTAATTGATTGTTATTGCCTTTCCAGTTTACGATATTTCCATTAGGATTTCATAGTCCCAAGGGTTTATACATATTTTCCCCAAAAAAACAGTTCGAAAAGGACGTATTCGTATACTTTGATGATACTATAGCGATCGAAAAGAGCTTAAAAGATCTTAAACAACTAATAAGAATATCCCTACCATGTTTAAGGCGGGCAAACTTGAAGGTATCGACCGAAAAGTGTAACACGATTAGAAGAAGTGTCGATTATTTGAGCCTTGTGTGATCTTGAACAAGTATTCGGCCGCAGTGAGAAAAGATCAAAGCTAAACATCAGGCTAAACCACCTGAGGGTAAAACCAATTGAAACGCCAGAGAGGAATTATGTGGTTTACGAGCTGAAATTATTTGCTATCGTCTTCTGTCTAAAGAAATGCTGACCGATTGATTATCTAAAGACAGCGGATCAATTTTAGGAAAGACCATAATCCTTAGCAATAGTCATTTAAAGAAGGTCACATAGAGCCAAACGGGAGATTAGCCCGATGTATTTTAACATTGCATGATTTCGATATTCTGGTGGAATAGCTTAAAGGTAAGCAAATGAAAGTGGCAGATTTCTTATCCAAGACCGGAGAGATGAGCAAAGTAATTATAAACCTTATATAGGAGATCGTGTGAATTAAACAAAAAAGAAGAAGGATTTAAAAATTAATAAAGTAAGCAACGCCATAATGAAGAAAGAAGAAATACGATAACTAGAGCTGAAATCCATTGATACGACCAGAGTTGAATTTGAGGTGAATCTCCTGGTTCTAACTATTAAGAGAGTTTGGTGGTAGTCTTGAAGACACATCAAGAAGGATTCGTGTTAAAAGTCTTTTTGCATGGGATTGAATTCATATTGAACCAACGGTGGTGGCCGGACTATTGAAAAAAAATACTTTTATTCAGGGTTGATAAGTCAGGTGAAGAGGAAAATTAATAAAGGTAATCTGTGCGCCAGTATCAAGCTAGTCATTAAAGCAAAAGTGGATCGTCTTCCGTGCAACTGGGAAAGAGCTCCCTGGGAATTAGTGTAAATTAATTTGCTGGGTCGACTAACAAAATGTTTTCAGATGTATAAACAGCTTCTCAGGATACGTGAGACTCATCTCACTTAACGTTAAACCGTGAAGAGAAGTAGCAGAAAATACACAGACTCTATTCACTTATTCACTTTTATCACCCTAACACTTTATTGATTAGTTCACTTTTGAACATATTATTTAATTGCGACCGGGTTTTTTTTTGTTTTCCTTCTGTTTTTTATCCGTGCTCTATGATTGAGATTATATCTGGATCGGCTTGTCTGAATAGGTTGCCTAATGACAACGTTTACTGACCCAACCTTTGTATTTATTTGAAGTAAGTAGGGCTTCATTTTCATTTCAGTTACCATTCTTTAGTTTAAATGGAAGTTCTCATGTGTAAGTTGCGTTCTGAATAGGTTAACTCTTTGTGGTTGGGGTTCAAGTTCTGAATTTGCCACTCTTCATTTCTATGAAGATTTGGTGGCTAAAAGTGTCGCAGTCCCCAAGATAGGTGCAGATCTTGTCGAGGAATTGCAGTCTTTCTATCGCTTTCTCGTCATTTTTACCTGTTTTGCGTTTGGAGGTTCATTTGCATTAATTTAAATCGCTTATATTTTTGATTTTTTCATCTATTTAGACGTATTAAGTTTCATTAACATTTTCGTGGTACAACCACTCTATACCATACACTACTCTTATAATATGTAGAAGGTGACTTAATCCCTTACTGCAACGCGCCTGTTGAAGGACTGTTCGCAAGGATTAACGACCGACTAGGAGGTCACACTTGAGGCGTTTGGTTTCAAATCCTTAATAATCAGACAAGATGCATAAATGGTTGGCGAGATTTACTTGAATAGGCTGAGAGTATCATTCAAGGTTAGTTAAAGATGAAACAACAAAATATAATATTATTTACAAAGATCAAAATAAGAATAAAAATAAGCAAAAGGAAATTATTTAAATTGAGATAGTCTCTTGAAAATTATTATGAGAAGGGATTCTCAAATGGAATTAATTGATTAATGTTACTAGGCTCAGATCAAAAGGGGAAACTTGCCAATAATAATAATAATGGAGGGGGTTTCAGTCTTATGGGTCGATGTCTTCGAGGAAAGTCCTTCTTGCGATGAGGCGAGTCGGGAACGATCCGAAGAGGCAAGTCGGGCACGATCCGAATGAGGCAGGTTGGGAACGATCCGAATCAAACTTGCGATGAGAATAGCCTAACCTCAAAGATGACGTTCCACCGGAATGCGGGAATTCTCGTCATTCCACGGAAAGAGCAATCTTCTTTTCCTCAAAGGTAATCGATGGAAATTTTCTTCAGTTCAATTAAATGAATGGAAAATGTTGCGCAAATTTAAATTCTTGCCGATCGGAGAAGCTACCAATTGACTTTGATAGAATCACGGCTGAAGAATGTTTGCTGTCTGACAAACGCTCACGGGACAAAACGATAAGGACGGCCTTGAGGTTCGGGCTGGACTCCTCGAACTACAGAGAAGCCCGACTATTTGTATGCCTGATTCTGGAGGGGAAGGGGAAGTTTGAAGAAAGGAGTCACAAGCTCTAGACATCTTAATCTGGAGGCCAAATCAATTCATCATTAGGCAGCAAGGGGCGAGACATAGCGGCTCTTTCGCACCTCGTCACTGGGGTGGAGGGGGTAGGAGGCTTTGGACCAGTTTGCAGAATTAGGAAATATTTTCCCAACGTGCTCAGGAGTCGAAAATTTAAGAATATTTGGACATGAAATGACGTGCGGATACCAATAGCACGTGGTCTCCGATAAATTCGAGTGTGGGATCAGAGGTTGTTCTTTTACAAACATATATTTTGAGGGTGATTTCAGATGCGTTGATATTTTTAAAATCTTAACCTTTTCTTCATTCTGTTATTCGGGGGTTGGTTCGTTGTTTCGTTCTCTGTGATTCCTTTGTTTGTACCTTGGTCTGTGGCAACAGTCTTTGCCATACTGAGTTTCAGGATATGAGATGACTAATTATTCTTAGTGAACCTCATTCTCTTTGCCCCATTTTCTCTACCACTTTTTTGAGGTTAATCAATAAGATTACTGATTTGTCAATATTCACGAATTCTAATTATTTGATGCATTTCAGTAATTCGGCTGTAGTTCCTTGGTGTACTACTGGTAGGAGTGTTTAAGATTCCTTCATCTACTTAACAGTGCTTCCATCACTCTTTCATATGTTGCGGTTCTTTTCCTTTTTCCTCGTCTCTAGATTATTTTTTCCTTTCTTTCTATGATCTATATGTTTTTAAGCAGTACCTTGCTATGGTTCGATGGGTCCCTTCCACTTTATGCATTTTTTTATTATTTCCCTGCAATCCCTCCTTCCATCTTCCCCATTCTACTAAAGAAAGTATATGACGTAGACATCATTTACGACAAAAGCATGGTTATAGTATCACTTTTTAGGTATAAAACTGATCATTACAGGACTCATCAATTTATTATAATATATATACTTATAATAACTGCTAATTTTTAATGCGCTCTCCGATCAATGAGTGCCAATTACTCAAACTCCTCTCGATCGCCGATAATTGACAATTAATCAATATCAATTTCCTCCTTCGCGATGTTACACTTCCAAATATCTACTTCTGCAATCAACATACCTTAGTCGTTCAAAATTCAACAGTGGCCGGAGAGATGAAAAAACTTTTCATACTTTACCGAGCAAGATTATTTGGAGCAACGGTTCAGCAGCTTGGGCGTACATGGTCTGACGGTATTTGTTCGCAATTTTTAATTGCTAATGGAACACATATTTTTTAACCTCTTCTTTCGCTTTTTTCTTTTAGAAAAAAATGACCATTTTTGTTTCTGTTTGTTTTGCTTAGGTTCTGCGCCGTCAGGACAAACCAAGAGAATTTAGACTTCGTTATTCTCGGCATAAGAATGTGGGAAGAGGTCTAAAAAAAGTAGAAGATTTAGGATTCGAATACATGGTGATAGCAAAGATGAAGCCTCATGCTTGACGAATTGAGGCCATCAGATAACCAGAATTCTTTGCTTAAATTCAGAATATAATAAATAATGATCTAAATAGGCAATGCTTGACATTGCAAAGGTGTCGATGAAAAGCTCATTAAGCTGGTGGTGCATAAGGACATTCATTATTCTTCATATAAGATGAGAAAAGGAAAATCTTTTCCAAGGCTTTGCAGGAAAAGCGACTCAAACCCAACAATAAAATGATCAACAAGTTCAAACACAAATTGGAGCAAGAGATGCTGTGGTTCTTCTCCTAAGATAAGAGTTTCTGCAATGACGAAAGATCAACTACCGTTACAACAGCTAGCTAGCTGCCGTATCCAAGGACTTGTTTAGAGTCATACAGATGAGAATTCGCGCGACATCATGCTATTCGGTGTCGTCAGCTGTCAAGGTGACATCATGCCACCCAACTTCTTCCATGAGGGTTACATCCGTGTTCTGAGTAAAGTGCTCGGAGGCCTTTTGTGTTACAGAAAGACTCTCATCTCTGCTATTCTAGCCGTAAGACCCAAGCCTGGCTGTCTGAAAATTTTCTCAAACATATAGCACCTAAAATTTGGCCTATCATCTTGCCTGATTGCACCCACTCGACTTTTTTCTGTGGGGCCTGCTGTTACGAAATCAGACAAATCGAGTTCATCGAGTGAGATTGACAGAACGTTTCATAAACACAACCTGACCAAAATTAAGGAATATATCTTAAAAAATAAAAGCACTTTTATTTTTTCATGTGATAGTCATCATGCAAATAAATACCATCCCCACACTGTATATACTCTAAACGCATCATACCAGCACTAATGTACACTTAACCTAAAGGCACCAGGGCATCACGGAAGTATGTACATCTTTACGAAATTCCAGTCAAATTAACCTACACTATTAGGCACGTCCACAGAATTATAATTCATGGTCATTAGGATCACTCTTCTTTACTACATGTTTCTAAACGTCGTAACCGGAAGGTGCTCTTTTCTCATCTAACTTTTTTCACTTGGAATGTTCCGGCGTTGCTTCGCATTCTCTTTCTATTTCTCCGGTAATGTTACTCGGATGTATCTATCTTATTTCCACTCCTACATTCTCCAAGACTCTCATATAACCCTCGTTTCTGCTTATTACACATTGAATGATTGACTTTCTGACAACTTCCCTAAAGTCATTAGGTTTCTAATAGCGAATTTGGCTTGCTCTAGAGCGATAGACTCCTTCAGATATCTCGGTGTTCCCCTGTTTACGTTAATAATATTAACAGAATCCTGGGTGTTACATTTGATTCTCACTTTTCCTTCAAAACACAAACTTCCCTTGTTTATCGTCCTCGGTATACATTTCCCTCATGATCTCAAATAAATTCATTTCACTTCGATTATATTAGTTTTTAGAAAGTAATTCAGTTATTTATCAAATCATTCATTCTTCGTATATTAAAACTCTCCCTTCTTTCTAATGCTCATGCCTATAGTCCTCGTTCTTTTTAACTCGTGCAGAGGTTTGCAGCTAGCGTTCTTCTCCGTAAAGGTCGCTTCTCCTGGGTTACACCGATTGTTTGGAGTCTGCATTGCCTCGACCTCTACCCCTGAGATTAAGTCCCAAATCAACTTCAAGGTTCTTATTCTATCTTATAAAACTATCCTTTGCTCTCTATATTGGCTCAACTCCTGCAACACAGCTATCCGGCCATGGATTCTGATAGGCGTGTCCGCTGCATGTGGTCCAGGCCTTCTTGGTATATGATGCGACATTGTGGAACACCCTGCTCGCTGCCATTCTTTTTGCTCCACTCTTGCTGCCTATATATAAAATTGCTTTGAAAAGAAATATCTTCTTCATTTCCTTAACATATTCGGCAGACGGCCTGGGACCTTAAAGAATGCAGGATCAAAATTGATTTAATTATTTGCTTTCCTCCCTGGTTCACTGTATCCTACTTTTGAGTAGTACTGTACCCTAAAGTGGTTTTTGATGTTAACTTAGACAGAAAGAAACTGCAGATAAAAGTGCAAGCAATAACAAGAGTAGAAATATTAGCAACGTTGTTTGGTAGCTAACATGGTTCTCCAAGAATAGCTCTATCTCAATTTTCCTTAAGAGCGAATATATTTTATCTTTTTTCTTGTAGACACTTCCCATTTTGCTTATTGAGTCTTAATTACAGTTTCATAGCTGTATACATACCTAAACAGACTTAGTTCGGAATGTTCTCTGAGTCGCAAACGGAACTTAATTTTATCCTGGATGTGGCTGTTAATGTATCTCACGCGATTCAAACAGCTCTAACAAACAAATGGATGGGTATAGGTTTAATTGTAACACAGTTAAAAAATAAAATAATTCGGAGGAATTCCAAAAGATGCAGGTAATTATTAAAAGGAAATCAAACGGTAAAATACAATAAAAATTAGAAAATAGTTTCATATTGTAATCCAAGTGATAAATATATTATATTAAGCTGTTGTAGTTGTGAAAAAGATCTATGTGCCTGATGCTAAAAATGTCGTCAGAAAACCAGGCTTTAAAGACTTCTTTTCACCTCTTGTTCGTTAATGATCCCAAACCCTTGGTATCCACTCAAATCATAGCAGACATTTTGTTGCTTTGTTATGATGTAATGGCTAAGAGGGGGACGGGAATATCCTATGAATGTTTTTAGGTTGTTCCTCGATTCTTGTCTGGAGTTACATTCAAATATATCTGATATACTTGGCTGGACACTTACTCCATCTGATTTCGTACACGACTTGACATTGATCATTCTGCTGTCGACAGCATCTTTACATTGGCGAGTTTGTTGTATACCGTTCGCGATGGCTTATGGGCTACGTAAATGTTGTGTGTCTGTAGGAGCCCAGATGTTATCTCTGTACGGTAGCGTGACCCCCTTGCGCTGTGTTACATCTTTAACGCGAAATCGTGGTCACCTTGCTGATTCTACCACTTCGTTGGAATCTTTATTCTGTGAAAGCAATGCTTTTACCTGTTTTTTTTCTCTTCCACAACCCGGATTAGTTAATTGCTGCAGTGTGTATTAATACTGTTGAACCATGTGACACTGTTGATTCTGTTTTGTGTGGTGTGGTGGACACTATTGATATCCAAAATGGGTAATACTGCGTCTTTTTCTTGTACGCTCTCCTCTGTAGAATCCTTTTTGTGTCTTATATCGCGGGGGCAAGAAATGTAAATTGGGGTCTTGTTCAAAATTAATCGTTTTCATATGTCAGGAAAAATGATTTTGATGTTCCAGTGAGAATCGGTTACCTTTGTTTTATAGAGAGTCAGATACATGTCGTGGACATACTTTAAAAACTTTTTTAGAGCATGAACTATGTTTTCCCATCATAATCCTTTTTGTTTTTTTCAATCTTGCTTCAGCCTTTCTCGGCGAGAACGACGAAGTAGGACGTAATCAGCAAAGATAATAAAGGCCGTTCTCAAAGAAGGAATAGTTTGCAGAAATTTCGTCATCTTAATAAAAACGCCAGGAACAGGTGAAATTACAAAATCCACCTTAGTCAATGCACCAAAAACATTCCATACGCAATATTAAAGATTCGTAATGCAAGCCTGAATATGCGATAATACTCACACGCATTCAGGATGAATAAGGTGATCTTCTTCCTGAAACCTGGGAAAAGGAAACCAAATCGAAAGTTACCCTCCTATCTCACTATTAGAGTCTCTTGGGGGACTCTTAAAAAGGCTCGTGAAAGAAAGGTGGAAAGAAATATTTAGAATACAGCAACCTATCTAATAGCCTACAGCGTGGAAAAAATTGACGAAAAAGGTAACAGAGAGTATGTTATTATCCGCGACGTTGCCATAGCTTTCAAAAAGGTGTGAATACTCTGTCTAAAAATAAATATTTCCAACCAAATCTTGGAAGAAAACTTGATAAAAATTCTATTCATTTATCTAGAAGAAAGAAAGGCTACATTGCATATAAGTGGACACACGGAAGAAGCAATCAATCTAGAAACGGACGTGCCTCAAGGTACGTGTATTAGCCCAACCCTCTACATTCCATAAACTAGCGACCTACCTCAGCTGACTCGGGAAAGTGTGAGGTACATACAATTAACAGATGATGACAAAGATAAGTAAAAGTACCCGAAAACCCCTTAGACATTGCCCAGAGAGCGGTAAGAGAAATAAAATAAACAAACAATTATGAAAATGAAACAAAGTAAAAATGAACAAATTCAAAATAATACCCGTAAACAAGGAAGGTAGCCGTAATAAGAACCAACGGAGATGTATATGGATACACCACTAGAGGGAGAGTCCTTAGACTTAAACAGATCACCTAGGGGTACAGCTCTGAACTGGCCTAGAATATAACAGTAACAACAACAAATACTACCACATCAGAGAACTCAAACAAGAAAAGGAAATGACACCCGCCATTGTGATTAGCTACAAAAAAAGTCAAATGATAAAAGCAAGATGTAGAGGAAAAGCACAAAATTTAAGGAATAAAATAAAAACAAAGAATTCAAATATTTAAATGAGCAAATGAGAACGAAGTATCGAATGCTGAAATAGAAATACGAATAAATACCATAGAAACCATCGCACCGTAAACAAAAGCGTTTGCCAGAAAACCTGGCACAAATTGATTATATCATCCTCATCCGAGTCATTCTTGTAATTATTCGCTTCCTCAACCATATTTTCACTTATCGCTCATTTCAACCTACACGTAAATTATTATACCTATCTATCTTAAACTCAAATACCTTCACAACTTTTGCTATCCCAATTTCCTTCGTGAAGACGGTTTCGATTCACTAATGATCTCAGTTAATTTATAAGTTTTGCTAACGTTGCTCAACTCTTCACATAGTTTTCCGAATTTTAGATATACGTTTCTTTAATGAAGTCTTTTATTGTTTTTTTCATTTTTTATACTCTAGTTGTTTGCTTATTGGAATATAAATACCGTATATAACTTGCTATATTCTGTCCTTGACCTTTTAGTTTAGTCAGATAAAATTATTAATCCCAACGAATTAGTAATGCTACAAATCAGTTAGACCTGAACGTAAAACAGGGCCCTAGCTTCTGTTTAATTTAGAAGTTACGAAAAAGACAAAAGTAATTTATAGGCTCTCCCAATGACATGCTTGCATATGATGTCGAGCGTCGAAACCTAATGGATCGTTTGATCGGAGAACGCCGCGGTCGAAATTCACGATCATCTTTAGAAATTAATAAAGAACCATTTTTAAGAATGTTTACAGAGAAGTGATTTTTTACAACCTATATATTTGAGGAGCATCAATAAAGAACTATGTTCCTGCACTCGATAATTTTACAAAACATTTATCCATCACTTGTTTTTTTTAATGCGGATAGTACACATCCAAACCAAAAGATATTCAAATATGTATAAATATGGGATAGTAAAAATAAGATAAAATGAATCCTTTTAAGGTAATAATTGTTAATATTTATCATTAGATACGCCATAATAGTGAAACGTATTGGATCGTTCAATTCCGATACTCCACTATTTTAAATTATATTACAATAATAACTTTACTCATTTAAAGTCTTTTCTCAGCGAAATGCGAATGAGTTGAATTATTTCCTGTTTCCCCTCTGCTTGTGAAAGGAATGCGAATAAAGAAACAAAAGTTAGTACCTGTTCGTTTTCTCCAATTAGGACTTCGTTGATGGACATGGAAGGATTGGAAATAATTAGATAATTTCTGTTTCTTCAAGCCCTGACGACGTCGTAACAGGCTAGGATGCACTGATTTGAGATACCTCCTCTTTTGACTTTGGAATTTTGTAAAAGATTTACCAAATGGATACGGAGAGTAGCCCTAAAAGAAGATCATTAATTGGACTATAAAATAGGTCTATAAGAGTAAAATGAGAAGAGAGACATCTTAAATTAGGGTGTTTGTGGCTGTTTACTCAATATTAGACATCGATATTAGAATACTAGTGATACAACGGCTTTAATAACATGCAGGCCAAATTCAGTAAGCTAACATCAACCCCAGCCTTAAAACAAATTGTAGCATTTAAGCTAGATAGGGCTCAGAGAGAGAGAGAGAGATCATAATAAATTAAGAAGGAAATCAGCAACAAGCATGGATTGGCTAAGGTGTTAGAGGTCATACAACTTAGATCTTTTACACATGATTTGTGAGATTGTATTCGAGGAGCGTCAGTGGCTGACTAGGTCAAGAGTGCCAGGCTGACCCAGTTCAGCATGATTATATCACCGAAACAGGTAGCATTAGAATTACTACCATTTTTTAACAAGCTACACCTGCTCCAAGAATAAAGAGCAGTCAATTAGAGAATGAAACAGTGGTAACATAAATATCTGTTCAGACTGTTGGCAAAAGAAAGGAAATTGGACGAGCTGCATAGACACACAAAAGTGCAACAATTTCATTAGACCCAAACTTGGACACTAAAAATAAAATGTGCCAAACAACAAGCGAAGAACTAAGCAGAAAAGACACCTGCAACGCAAAAATATTTTGCAGCGTTCAAACACAGACCAAATTAAACTGCCCATATTCCCTCAAATATTTTTACCACTGACAGATATGTGACAAATAGAAATATTAACGTGCATACCTCTAACCGACCTCTACAAAAATGCGGCTACCGGTAGATTTAATACTGAGATTAACGGAATATTGAAATAAAATGGATAAAGACTGTCAAATTTCTGCTAATTACTCATCAGAATTCTTATCAGACACTAAGAAACCGACCAATACCTAAACAGAACCCAACAACACAAAAAGTACTGAAACATCTTAAACCAAATGGAAAACTAACCATTAAAATACATCAACGAGTAAACAAAGAACGCAGAAACGACACCAAGGAAATAGTCTTAGTGACCTAAAGAGGCGAAATTGCGACTCGGATAAGAAACATATCCCGTATTGGTCGTGTTGAAAGAGTCTGTAGAGATCAAAGAAATTGCATGACCCTTTCCTGAACACAAAACTTTGTTCAATGGCTATACAGCCGCTCGTAGGACCAGATAACCCAAACAAAGCTAAAAGAGAATACCAGTGTCATTCGAAACAAAATCTTTATTTTCGCATATATTTCCAAAGCTGAAAAAAACTTCAACTCTGCAACATATATCGAGAACTGATGAGGGATATTCTTTTACTAACCGAAACCAGAATCCAAAACGAGGGTGGACAGAAGATATCTGGGTGTTAGGTTGTTTTTTCAAAGGAAATGTAACGAGCGAAAAATTTAATGGTGCAATAGCAGCAATGAAGTCTAACCTGCAATTTACAAAGGGATGGAAGTGTTTTTGCTCTCCTACCCTCCCCGTCAAGCTTTCTGATAGTTTCCTGAGGGATATTTAAATGAATACAGGCTAAACTCAGCCGGAAAGTACTTAACTATTTACGACCAGAATATATTCATAAAGAATCGCCTAGTGTTATTCGAAAAGGAACTTAATTTAATAACAGGAACACTAGCCAACAGGCGAGTGAAAATCGGGAAGGGTAAGATCGCCGGCAAGGGAAGAGGAATTAAAGTTAAACAGGTTCCTAAAAAACTACAAATTCTATTGTAGACAATATATCAGGAATTAAAAGATCTTGCTCAACGTAAATGGTTGTAACGCCAAAAGTATCACATACAACGAAATTATAAGATCCGTCGATCCCGAGATTGTGCTCATTTCCCAGCATGGTTTAAATGATAACAACGAATGCATAAAAATATACAACTATGCGATGCTAATGGCTAACCATTCGAAACAGAAGTACGCTAGAGTAGTCATTTCCATCAGAAAAATGATAAAGTTCAAGGAAATACAGGATTTGGAAGTTTTATTTTGCAATTAAGATCTGAATGACATATGGTCACCTGGTAGTTGCGGTAGGGTACCAACCTTCAAGGCGTCCATATCTTCCGATCCCAAATTTTCTACGACTCATTAGGAGAGAATCCTCAGCTATCTTGATCGGAGATTAAAATGCCCGCTGTAGAGAGGCCGGTTACGCTACAGCATTTAGTAATTCGCCTAGCCTTCTAATTGACAAAGGCAATTTCCTCAGAGAATAACCTGATTTATCCACTTTTCTCACGTAGAGGTCGTCAACCACCCTAGACGTAGTACCAACAAATCGGAACTTCTCTCTGAATCAAGTGAACTTTCTGGGCCCCTTTGCTCCAACTCACCACATCAGAATGATCACAGATAACTCTACCCTCCCGATTCAAGTCCAAATTCACAAACGCAGAAGCTCGGCAAGAGCCATTTGGGCAACAAACATAGAGTAAACAACTGCAAAATGTGCAGCTTGACAAACTAGAAGGTGCTTCACTGAGACAAATCGACAAAAAACTCAACCACCTAAGGTCAAAGATCTTGGAAGCTTAACATCTAGCTGTCCCATGGTCGCAAAAAAATATTACCGGCTCCAAGGAGGGACCTTAACTCCAAGATAAGATGGATAAGCTGGAAACACTTGTTTATTTTATAAACATATATGGAGTTATGGCGCGTCGTTACCAAGAAGCGCGAGAGTTGAGAAACGAGACCAATAATCTTATAATTGAAAAATCAAGAATAAAATGGTATGACATGATAACAATATTGATGCTGAACGGAAGCCTTAGGAAATTTTTCAACAAGGGAAAAAGATTGTGGGCCCCCCCCCCCTCCCAAAAGAGAAGGATAAAAGTCAAAGTCAATCGCGTAAAATTCACAGAGAATCAAGATATTGAGCGAGAATTCAGAGGATATTAGCGGAACCATTTTTGTATAAGTGAAACAGACAATGAGGTCTTTGACGGAAGGCTGGAAGAGCAAATTCTATTAAAATTTCTAGAGCTGGGGTTTGACCTCACACCGCAGCCCATCATGGACAACACACGTCTCGCAGCAGAAGAAGGAACCCATTTCCCATTAAGAAAATGCAAGGTAATGCACTTGGGTTGCCATAATTTAAGAGTAGAATATACCATGAAAGGCCAAGTCCTCGACGCGGTTAAATTAGAAAAAGACTTGGGAGTATTAGTCTCAGACGATTTTAAATTCTCGAAGCAATGCGCGGATGCGTGTAAAAAAGCAAATCGCGTTTTGGGTTATATCGCGCGTAATTTCACCTTCAAATCTAAGGATGTAATTTTACCTTTATATAAATCCCTTGTGCGGCCACTTCTCGAATACACTGTTCAATTTTGGGCTCCATATTTAATGAAAGATATCGCGCAATTAGAAAGAGTGCAGCGTAGGGCTACGAAATTAATTCCAGAGCTGAGGAATAGATCATACGAGGAAAGGCTCAGGGCTTTAGATTTGCCATCGCTAGAACGCAGAAGATTACGTGGCCAGCTAATAGAAGTATTTAAAATACTAAAGGGTTTCTCAAACGTTGACTTTCGCAATCTGTTCGAACTGGATCATAGGGGAAATACTCGTCAGCACGGGTTAAAATTAGTGAACAAGCGTTTTAACACTAGTATAGCCCAAAACTATTTTACATTTAAAGTTACTCAAAATTGGAATCGGCTGCCCACCCACGTAGTAGATAGCACTTCGGTTAATATGTTCAAAAATCGTCTCGACGTGCATTTGAATAGTTTAAATATAACGTAGTTGAGCACTGTGAATTTAAACGTCCTTGCAGAGAGAGAGTTTGGAGCGGAGGTTTAAGGATATGAAATTATGATGACTAAAAATGATGCCGGCGATTCTCTGCATGTGTATCTTAGATGTCCCATTTCTTTTCCGCCTATCCTATAAGTAGTCTCTATCCCTAAATTAGCTTTTCACCACTAGCAGTCGAGTGGCTGCGGTCGATGAGAAGAAAAACTTTCTATCTCCCCCGACCCCTAGTTTGATTAGTTAAAATTGCACGATAATGTACACATGTAGATAAGTGTGTACAGTAGATAGTATTAAAAAAAAAAAAAATAGCATGTTAGAGATACACTCGTAGATAAGGGTGTATCGTAGTTTTTGATTTAGTGTAGCGGACTAGCCTCGAGCGGACCTTAGGGTCTTTGCTGGTCCTAGATTCTGTAGTTCTTCTGTAGCCCTGAATAGCTTTAAAAAAAACGCTCCAGGGATAACTGGCATCACGAGAATACATTTGTTAAACGGTCCCTAAACCTCAACGAAGCACTTCTAAAGTTATTTAATGCCTGCTTCATTGTTGGTTATTTTCTGGACCAATTTTGAAAGGCCCGTGCGATATTCATACTAAAACCTGGCAAGCCGAAAAAAAAGATTATCAGCTATAGACATATCTTACTGCTGGAATTTATGGGTAAATTAGTGAAAAAACTCCCCTAAAACAGGATGAGAACTTACCTAGATGCTAACAACCTATTTACTAATCAGCAACACGGCTTCGTTGGAGACTTGGCACTGAGACAGCATTGGCATTGATAACCGAAAAGATTGCTATTGGTAAGGCCAAAAATGGCAATGTAGACACAGTTCTGCGTGATATGGCCTTGGCTTTTGACAAGGTGTGGTTACCAGCACTGAAAGAGAAAATAAGGGACCTTAGTATTGAAGAGAATTTGACAAAATTATTCTGGGACCGTTACCAGCTTATACAAAAACCATGTTGAAATTGCCAACAGAACAGGCAGTGTAATCGAAAACATTAATAACTTTGAAAAAATTAACAAAATCAAGACCAATGTTCATAAGTTTAAGATGATACTTATGGGATATCACAAGACAGCCGACGTACTGGTGCGAGATAAATTTTACGCGTACTCCAGAGAAAGCCCGGTACTTGGCCTAAAGTTAACCTGTATTTCATTTTAACTTAGCTCATTTATGTATCCTTGATTATTCTCTGTATATCATTCCAATTGTATCCCTTTAATATCATCTACGTTACTCAATTCGATTTTTGTATAAAAAGAACTTTAATCCAATTTATTATTGTAAAATTTAATATATTCTATTTTGCTCCTCTCTCTGTTCACTACATTTCCTTTAGCTTGAGAGCTCCAATCTTTATTAGGCTTAAACCGTATGATCAGTCTACATTGCTTCAATCGAAGCCAAAAACAAAATTATTCACATACTAACTATTGCGTCTCTATCGAAGGCAAAAGCGTACATGTAATAGTTAGCCATGCTGCATAAAATGTACAGCGCTCGACTGTACTCCCTGAGGTTACACACACCGAGAGCGGTTCAATTCTCTTTGGCGTGATTGTTGGATGCTGCTA
Source organism: Ceratothoa steindachneri (assembly GCA_963969495.1). Taxonomy (NCBI): domain Eukaryota; kingdom Metazoa; phylum Arthropoda; class Malacostraca; order Isopoda; family Cymothoidae; genus Ceratothoa; species Ceratothoa steindachneri. The sequence goes on along the minus strand of OZ018321.1, from coordinate 53,603,301 downwards.
GGTACCCAAGCTCCTAATAGGGAAGTTCCTGAATACCCCTGAAAAGAATAAAAGAAGTGGCATTTTTTATTGGTTTTTACTAAAAAACTGCTCAATGAGACATAGTTTTAAACAATAGAGAGAACAATATCTTCTAAGGGTTGATTAATTGCTCATGCTTTATATTATGCTCTCTAACAGAGAGAAATTACATGAAAACCTGTTAAAATCTCCGTGGAGAACCATCCAAAATGCTACCAATATGAATACTCCAATCACATACCCAGTCACATTTCTCATAATTCAAAGTTTGTATAGGAGCTAGAAACTATGGTAGTCCTCCTTGAGATGTAATGAATGAGCCAAAGTAATACATGGATGCTTATTACAACTGTGGAGAAATAGAGCTTTAATGCTTCGTGAAGAGCTGTCAATGAAGAGCCTCCACTCTTCTGGATTACATGAAATTCCACTTATATCAAACAGACAAGATGCAGGATTTAAGTACCATATTAAAACTCGAATAAGTAAAGAATCTTACCAAAGAGCCCCACCGAACAATTGGTATAATCTTATCTTAAAATTGTGAACACATTTTTTCTTTTTAACGATTTAAAACTTCAGAAGAGTTTGTGTCTGCCTAATTTAGCTCGTATGTAAACCTGACAGAGGCAAAGGTGTTGTTTCATTAGATAGAGATTGTTGGTTTATAATGTGCATCATCCTGCCCGATTCGAATGATGTGCTGATCTGGTAGCAAAAGCCGTATACCTTGAGGGGGTATTCAGGGGACAGGCGCACAGCATTATTAACCGTAAATTGCCCTTTCGCCTTACAGGAAATCGTATGGCTGGAGGATGTGGGGGGAGCCGTTGTTTTAGCAGAGGCTGGGTGCTAACCCTTTTTATTCCCAGTTCTGCCGGAAGAGCACTCGATATGCTAGAAGCCGTAGCACAGTTACGAATGAGCGCGGAAACTACTTTGCTCGTACATATGGAAGGGCCAGGAGCAGAGCGAGATTTTTAAATCAGACAAAAGGCATCCAAGGCCGTGCTTAGCGCGCAAAGAGAAAGATTTAGCCTTGTGAAATAAGTCCTTCTCATGAACCACTCCTTTATCCAAGTTTGTGCTAGAGTGTGGCATCACACTCACCGGCGAACAATTGAGTGTTCATAGGGCACTAATCATTGCCTGGCCACAAGGGAAGGGTCTGCCGTATATGCCAGAATGCTTCCGTCCAAGAAACACGGGTAGCTGTGGGCTCTCTATCAGTCAAACTTGCCAATACTTTAATCCGATAGAGAATTGGACTTTGGGTAACATGCTTCCCTGTATTGAGCGAATAATTCGAAACATTTGAATCCAGCTCGCTCAAAAACGCGAGGTAATATCTGAATGGCTGGCCATGACGTAATCTATGCTCCGCTCAGTGCACTTGCTAAATTGGCTTTTTAGCGGGACCCTCCGTCCAAGGGCGCCTTAGTTCAGGACTAGGTTATTTTGGACTAGTCACAGTTCTCTCCAGCCCCTCTAGGGGCTCCAAGGCCAGGCAAACACACCTAAGCACTGTCTTTCGACGAAATGACGAGAGGCTTGGTTGGGAAAGGGGTACAAGTCGAGGGAGGAAGATCCACATCCTTTTGTGAGTCTTGGGGGGCATAGCCGCCTGAGGACAAATTGCATAGGATCAGCTTCAGGTTTCTCACTATATAAGATCATGACAACTCGGGCACGGTCACCACTCGGATACCTCCATGTGGAGACCTTCCACAGGTGTGAGGGATCACTTATCAGAAATCTTCAGTGTTGTAGTATGGGGCGGCGAATTGAACAAAATCCTGAAAGAGAGTGATATACGCATGCTGCCCCCTGCTATCTTTTGAGGCACGATCCGATGTGCCCAGCCACACCTTGTACCTTCAACGGAGATAGCTCTATCAATCCGCTCTCTCCGCGAGCGCTCGATTCTAGGCATTCTGCCTGCTCTCTAAAGATTCTTCTGTAAAAGAATAGGACGGATCTCCACTGGTCTGGAGATGATGTCGCCCTTGGGTGACTACAAAGCAGGTGATGGGAGTAAATTCACCTCACTATAAACATGAGAGAGCGATCAACCTTATCACTAGTACAAGACGGTTTTATGGGCTTTTGAGAAAGCACAGCAAGGCAACTCATTTACTACTCTAAAACTTGCAGAAGACTCCTCCACATAGATATTGAAAAAGGGAAGCTCAGTTTTACATATTAATGGAGAAAGAGGAACCCCTTCATTGGTGGGAGGGTGTCTCGTTTTCCTTAGTCCTCCTCGACCCCATTGAAAGTTGAGGCCGCGTTTGGAATCGGATCTCCAGGCACCTGCGTTCGCCCGATATTCTTTTCTCTTGTGCCTATATTAACTGAATAAAACGGAAAACGATTGCATGGAACTTAGGTAATCTGACCTTCCAATGCCTTGGGGAGGCAAGAGAAAACTCTCCATAAGATCAGAATATTCTAGGATGTGATTATTTACTCATACTCTGCAAAATTCACGAGTCTATATTGGCCTTGTCAACCCGGACCACCATTCAGGATAAATTTTCCTGGTGCTTTGACCATAAAGGATAGTGCCGGTGTAGCCACATTATACATAAGTGTACTGGAAGTTGGTAAGAAGAATTAATGAATCAGCATTCCGATTGCTTAATAATTCACCCCATCCAGTTGGTTTTCGGCTTTTTAGCAGGTATGGACCTCAGAATATAAAATTCCAATTCGCTAAGTTGAAATAAGATGACGAAAATGCGCCATGCATACACATCCTCTATGCATATAAGATTAAGTTTGGAATAGGGTATGCAAATTTGTAAGAAAGAGAAGTATAGATAGACTGCTCCACTTACGACTATGTTGGGTGATCACCTAAAGTTAGCATACCCGGGAAGTTTGTGAGGATGCCAACAAAAGAGTAGAGAAAGTATAAGAGTAAAATGGTGGCTGAAAGTAAGATGACACATAAAGACGAGGTAAGACCTAGCGAGGAAGGATAAAAGGCTAAGCTGGTGCCGGTCAGGTTGCTGCGTCCCAAAATTCTGACTCTGCCACCTGGTTTTAAAATATAACACAAAAACTTAGTGTTTTATACTTTGCTCTTTGATATTTATTAATTACCACCGATTTATTATTGCAGTACCGAGTTATATGCAAATGCAAATAGTGAATAAGTTATCGATTTATTTCCACCAGATTTTCAATTCAGGACACTGCCTATCCTCTCATCTAGAACCCACCCATTATCAGCCTTGATTAGAATTTAAGATTCATAAACTTGCAGTATCGTCAGGTAGATAATGTTAACTCATTTATGAAGTGGTGATGAATTATCTATAAATTGATAAAAGTTATTATATTTATTAAAGTGTCATCACTAAGATTTAAATAACTTCTCTCGACCTGTGTGGAAAAGAGGGAAGTACAATTTATTCTATAGCTGATAGCCTGTAAATCAGCCTTGAACCGACACAAATTTAAGCAACCAAACCGTGTGCCCGCTATTATGAAAATGATCATCCCATCCACCGCTCAAAATAAATAGAATTTTCGGGTCGATAATTGGCGTGGCGATGTGTTTAACTGATTGCCTTGGTGACGGGATTCAACGACCGGTGCGGCCTCAGCTTTGTTCTCCTCTTTCTTCCGCTATCATCTACATTTTTCCTTTCTCTACCAACTCGGCTCTTCTTCCTCACCGCAAGGGGTTACAAGAAGTAACCTAATACACATGTTACCTTGAGGAGACTATATTCTACCTTTCCTTAGTGCAAATCAAGAAAGCATCGTCACTGGGCTGAATTGAACTGATTGAAGGGGCTGTAGGAAATTGTTCTGTTTCTTTCGTATTTCCTCTCATCATTCCTTTTTTTACGAAAAACCCCTTTACCCTTTGCTCAGGTTTACAGACCTGAACATTTACCTTATACTGTGTCAGAAAAGAGGCTTTATAACCTCTCTAAGCATTGCCCTTTTATCGCCTGCAGGAAGCACGAGAGCAAGAGTTGATAGAACCTGGTCCTAGGGACGCGGTTAATAGGAAGATCTGTTTTGCACCATTAATCACTCTCGTGGCCACCTTCCTGTGGCCGTTGTTAGGTGCATATTTATATACTATCAATGGCGTGCGGGCTTTAGTGAGTTGGTGGCTATCACGCCAACTAAACTGCGTGTCCTAGGGGATAGAAGGTCGCATTAGATAAAATAGGATAACATCTGTAGCCTCTTGAAACAGGATAGATCTGCAAACAGAACAGCAAGGACTCCGATCTCTACATAGAATATGCACGCCACTTGGCTTGGGAGAAACTGTTTGGTTCTCTCGAGAATTTAAAGACTTGTCGATACACGATATGGGCTGATTAAGTAAGGTCTTGTAGCAGTTGGTACAAACTACGAGGAAACCTGACTTTGCACGCCTACAAAATCTTCTTGTGTAATCTCAGTAGTATCACCTCCGCAACAATGGCACGAATTCCTTGAATTCGTAGCGAGGTCATCTGGTATGCGACGACTGAAGGAGCCAATCATGATCATAGGTGATGAAGAGTGTAGAGTAGGTCTCTAGGCAACCCTTATTTCCTCATCACACGCTCAACCTTGAATGTTCCTCAATTGGCCAATAATTCTACATAAAGTATCCTACCGCCCTTTACGGTCGCTCTGCCGCGAAAAAATCTAATTCTCTTAAGTTTCGGTTGCAGTAGTTGCGTTGTATATACCACTACAAACTAGTCCTTGTTACACCGAGAATGTGGATACATTTGTTCGGATTTATTAAGGCTCTTATGGCCAAATGTTTAGTTTCAAAACTTGAAATATCGTGATTTGATCTTCTTTTAATATTGCAGTTTGTAAGTTTATAAGAGCTTAAATAATTGACTTCATCCCTTTGTTAATATTTCACTTTTAATCTGATTTGAATTTGAAAAAGTACCATTGAAGTTTTGAAATTACTTAAAAAATATTATGGTAAGTCATATTATGATTTAAAAATTGTAAAACGGAGCATACGTGATCTAGGAATGCCGTGTCCAGTAGGCAATAAATTTAAATCTTTCAGATAATTCATACAAACATGTGATTCAAGAACTTCTGTTTCAAATATATGTCTAAATAAGGTTCTACCTTGCAAAATGTTAAGGGAGAAATCTTTCATATTCACTTTAGCCTATTGTCTCTATCTCTTTCTCTCTGTGTGTCTGTAAGTCTCTCTCTCTTTCTCTTTGTCTCTCTCTTTTGTCTTTTTCCCTTTTTCTTTCTCTCTCTCTTTCGCTCACTTTTCTGCCATTTGTCTCTCTTTTAATCGTTCTATTTCTCATATCTCGAATTCTCTTTCTATCTTCATTCTGCCTATCAGCGTCTTTTTTCAATTTATTGTACCCTTTTCTTTTGCCATCTTTCTTCATGTTAGCTCTTTGGCGAAATGATAAATTAAAATTCGGAAAGAATTTGCATATTTGGACTCGTACCGCTGCATCGAATCAAATGGCCCAAAGAAAAAAAACGACTTTGACCGGAAAAAAACCCTAACAAAACGTGAAATAATTCTAAACCACTCGCTTTTAGATGAGAAACAGATTCTTTCAGGTAAAGGTGTAGAGAATACACAATAATCAACAGAAAAAAAGACGTGTGTGAGTGTGAAAGCAAGAAGTTTATGATAACACTGCAGGTCTGCGCATTAAACCTAATATTTTACACAACTTTGTCTCCATCGTTTTCATCATAATTCAGTGTATCAAATAACGCTTTTTTAAAATAATTTTTACCTCTTTCTGTGTCAGAGAATGAGGATGTTCGTGAACCTAGTTTTGCAAATAAATATGCAATGCCTAATTGGGCATTTAGATTAATTATCATTCTTATGTTGCTCCTACACTACTATTAAAATATATGACAAAAATATTTTTTCACCTCCCTCAAAATATCTTGATTCTATAAACCACCTGAAAAAAAATAAGAGGATTACAAGTTCTTTCTTTATTACCATAAGTCATTTGTTTTCACTGAGCTAAAAAAGAGAGCATTCTGGTCATCCGCTCTCCTAGTACCACTATTTCTGCCATTCCTATTTTTCAAACGCTCTTTTTATCCTTAATTGTTCCTTTAAGTAAGTTTTGTCTAGAGGGAGGGTTCATATCTACTATTATCCTCGTTCCAAGCTCCGACTCAAAATTAGCATTATGTTCCTTTGTGATGTTAAATACCTGTCTCCAGTGGTCCCTAAATAGCAATTCCATTTCCACTTCCTTCATTACAAACTCATTTCCATTCATTTTACTTATTTTTGTTAGTGGCGGGGCTCCTTTAAGTTTCAAAATTGTTTGCCAAAACAGTCTCAGGTTCCTTTCCATGCTCAGTAGTTCAATCATTTCCCGGCCATTTCTCTCTTTACTTTCTCTCATTATGCATCTTGCTTCCATGTATATTTCTCTTTTATTTAAGTAGATTTGAGCCATTTATTATTTTTCTCGAGGTGTGCTTCTTGATCTCTATTTTCATTATAGCTTTTCTTATTTTTAGCGATTAACTTGGAACATGAAGAGTTTACTTTTTAATTTCGTGAAATGTATCACTTCTACTTGACTTATCTTTTTGCTAATACTTTCAATTTTCCGGTTACTATCCCATACAATTTTCCCTTTTTTTCTTTTTTTTCATCCTGATACATGAATGTCCCAGCCAGCTCCATGTTTAATTCACCGCGTCAATCGGGATGTCCGATTGGTGAGACAATTATTATTTTCCACCTATTATTCCATCGATCAATTTTTACCTTATCCTGGTCACTCGGGAAAACTTTTCCTGGTGTAGTGGCTTATAAATTTTAGTTTACCTCCTCAAATGTGGTCAATAGTTCTGTAATTCTTCCTGTATAGTGTAGCAACCACATTTTAGGATGGAATAAGAGACTCCAAGACACATAAAGATTGAGTACATTGAATTTTTATGAAATCTTATAATAAGTTCACAGGTTGAACCAAAAATATAACATTTGATATAGGGTCTGTATAAGTCCTCTAAAAAGAGCACTATTCCCATATAGTGATTACTTTTTTTGTGCTACCTAAGTTTGTGAGATCTGAGCAAGCAATGCAATAAATGAAGGTAGTGGATACAAACTACAAAATAATACAGGGTGCTAATCACTTAAAGAAATGAGGAAATCTCTTGCAAAGCTCGGAATTTCTGGAAATCATTTTTTCCAAATTTTATATCGCGGCCAAAAAGTATTTAAGTAACTTTATAATAGTGAACATACTCAAGATTATGGTTTAAATATCCCCTAACTTTAAAGAATAAAGAGTCAGTCATATTTTTTAAAATTATTGGTATTATCTCATTCATTTCCTTACTTTTACCAATAACCGAATCATATTTTGGGGAAATTAACAATTTTAAAACCAGCTCAAAAAGAAAAGAAACAATCAAATATAATAATTTTGGTTCCGTAATTATAAAATCTACTTTAAAGTCTGTAGGTAATGATTACAGTCCCATTTTTTTATATATTTATTTTTAACCGTGTCTAAAGATGATAAAAACAATAAAGTTATAAAATGAGAATAAAAAAAGAGAGAAATGGTGGCTGTGAGAGCATGAAACGCAATACGCCGTTATCACACAGAATTTTCCTGGTCGAGACGGATTAGCGCAGCTGTATTTAATTTGGGGTGCTTTAATACCGTCTTCCCCCAGTTTGATAAAGCCGTCCCGCTTTAAGCCTCAGCAGCTGGGTTCATCTTCCCCCTTTTATGGGTAGAAGGGAATCTCGCTTATTTGCCTTTCGCCTCGTCGATGGTCCGAAATTATCAAGGTCCGATATCCCTTGGTACGCCTTGTTGCGCACAGCCTTTTGAGGACCATGGCTGTGACTCCTATTTAAAGTGATGTCTGCAAGGCCTCACAAGAAAGAGAGAGCCCAAGCTTCTTAACTTCCAGATCCGAGTATCTATCTTCGGTGAAGTGCTCCCCTTGCCCTTGTGATCTCGTCAGCAGATCGTCTTTGCGTAATCAGCCCTGATCAGAGAAAGATTACGGAAACGCCATTTACGCCCCAGAAGATTGTCTTGGGTATCCTGTCGTCTCGCAGATGAATCTCTATTTGTAATTACTTCTTTCTGGAGCCGAGGTAATCTAAACCCCCTTCGGAATCTCTCTGGATGCCCTCGCATCGGGACGCCATCGACGAAATCCTGGCCATTTGTCTTCCACCTCCCCAGTTCATCCACCAGAGGTAACCAGGAGTCCTTTCCTTGTAAGTACCACCTCTCCGTTCCCAGTCCTAAAGAGATTTTCCCCATTTTGTGTAACGCCAATAGACTTGCCAAGTCTTTCTTTCAATCCAACTTATTGGATCACTTATATATTTTTCTCGGACCTAGTTTCCTTAATTTTTGCCCGTCATAATATTGTTTTGTCGTACTAATTATTATTTTGGTTTCCTTATTAATCTGTGCCCTTGTTCTTATTATTATTTTCATTAAAGCTTATTTTTGTAAAGGTGTTTATCTTTCGAATAGCCCTTGAGAGGAACCCGGCAAACGTATTCCTATTCAAAGAGACAGCCTTAATAATATTGCACTCTAGTTGGAAAGTATTTACCATCCCCCATATCAATTGTACCCGAGCTCAGCGCCGACAGTGGTTGACTGGTTTACAGACATGTGTACCTTTTTGAAACTTTGGGGTCACACGCCTTCGTCCCTCGACAGTGGCCTTTGGCAACCATTGAATGAATTTCTCCAGAAGGCACCATATACGCCAATGAAACGTTGAAAAATGCTATCAAATGACTTTAATTTCATAGAAATACAATATATTATGGCTTTCTTCTGGTTATGTTGAGATTAAGATATGTCATTAAAATCAAAACAATTTACCATAAATTAATCCCATAAAACTCATATTTCAATATGTTAAAATTCGAAATTTTTCCCAATTCTATGGAAGAAATATGACAAAAGAAATTTATTAAATCTTAATAGATTGCTTATGTACAGGGTGCGGCAAAAATTCTTTCCACATTTTAAACTTTCACCTATGTGTTGCTAATGAACTTATGCTAGTGCCAATGATGTTTTCATTTAGCTAATGACTTACCATTTTTTTCAGATACCCTCAGCAAGCAATATGGCTTGGACTGGTGCACATCGTGCTTTTGCTGTAGAAACGTTTTTAAAGAATGGTAAATCTATAATTGCCATACAGAGAGCTTTTCGAGCTCATTAAATGTTAGGTCGGAATGATGCTGTTCCGGATAGAAAATCAATACTGCTATGGGTTGCAAGTTTCAGAGCCACTGGTTCAGCACTTAAAAGAAAGCCACCTGGAAGACCTGGAAGCGCTCGAACTCCAGACAGTGTTCAAGCTGTAAGACTTTCTGTTACTCAGTCTCCTACACGTTCAGCTGGCAAACATGCTTCTGCCTTGAGATTGTCTGATCGAACAGTCAGAAGAATTCTACACACTGATCTGAAGTTCCATCCATACAAATTAATAATTACTCAGAAACTGAACAAACGCGACTGGGAAACTCGCATGTAATATTGTGACGATGTCCGTAAAAATGTTCCTGTAAATGCTGTTAATCTCAAAAGTGATGAAGCTCACTTTTATCTCTCAGGCTGCATGAATAAGAAAAATTTTCGTTATTGGGCGGAAAGTAACCCTAGACAGTTTCATAAAAGACCTCTACACAGTGAACGAGTGACTGTATGGTGCGCAGTTACAAAATTAGGTGTATGGGGTCCTTATTTTTTTGAGGAGACATTTCTGGAACCAAAAGTAAACAACCTTCGCAATCAGAATGTGTGGGTTCAGCAGGATGAAGCCACCACACACACAGCAAAACAATTAATGGAAGCTCTGAGAGAAATCTTTCCAGGACGTTTGGTTTCCTTACGTGGTGACATTCATTAGCCAGCACACTCACCCGATCGGCCTACTTTCATTAATTTAAAAATAAACGCAAGCAAATTGAGATGGAAGAGTTCATTAAACTTTGCTAAGAGACCTTTTTATAGAACTGATAAGCCACTGATTTTCAATTACAAAAATTGTCTTCTCTTGCTATACTTAAAAATCCCCCCTCTCCTGCAATAACGCTGTGTGTCGCCTCTAAACTATACCCAATGCTTCCCCGGCCTGCCTTTTCTCTCGCGAGGGCAGCCACATTAACCCTGACCTCATATTACGAGGCAAGTTTCACCTCCTGGACCGACTTGTTATCACGAAGTATGCTTGCTTATACTGGTGCCGACAATCCTCTAAGGATGGCCAGGCCCTGAGGCTATCTATCGGACCAGCAACCTGGCTATTTAAACGGAAGCTCACCATTTCTCGAAGAGATTGAGACCCTACCATTCATTCCGTTCAGAATAGCTGTGTGTCTCCCGTGAAGCCCTGTAACCCGTGCTCGAGTCCTTACTCGTCGAAGATCTCGCCAGCATATCTACGTTCGTTAAGCTTTGGCCACTGTTCAGAGGAAAGCTATCGAGCCTCTTTCTTGCCAGAGAGTTGTGCAGCGCTCTCATCTTCACCACCCTTTCAAGATTTTTGTTCTTTCGAGAGTAATATTCGCTGCCGATCTGCAGAATAGTCTCGAGTTGAGATTACATCTCTCTGGAGCAGAAAAAAATTTCATTCTTTATCATGAAGTATTCAAACCCCATCTTTGAGTCCGCCTCTTCAGGAATCCCAGAAGTATCTTCTTGAAGACCTTCACCGTTGTCTTCAATCCCCTCTCCAATTCGTCCGCGCTTAAAGGTAAAGCGATCCTTGTTTCGTCAAGCCCAAATTACCTCGTTAATCTTCACCCACATTCACCTTTGATTTGAATTGCCACTAATTGTAATTAATACCTCCTCGCTCGAATTAACTTTAATTTTGTTCCCTGTCACATAAATCGACATAATTCATTTAATTACCTTGATTAAGTAATTTTTTCTACCCTTTTGTATATATATATATATATAAATATATATATATATATAAATATATATATATATATAAATATATATATATATATATATATATATATATATATATATATATATATAAATATATATATATATATATATATATATATATATATATATATATATATATATATAAATATATATATATATATATATATATATATATATATATATATATATATATATATATATATATATATATATATATATATATATTGCCTTAATTTATTATATATGTCAAAATTATCTTTTGGGGGTTTGTTCTTTATATATTCTTTAAACTGCAACTTGGCAAGCCAGTAGTTAAGTGCCGGGAAACCGTTAATTGCACTCTCTTTTAGTTGCCCCAGAGCATATCTAAGGCGACCTTAGGTCAGCTGTATGCCCGTGCATGTGTTTGCCGTTGTGCGCCGAGCTAGTCTACACAGGTATACCTAGACATTCATTATTACACACATGTTGCCTAATAATTAGACAACAGAAAGGTTTAAGTTTTCTATTTTCAGGAAACGGACATATAATGTATTATATGTCCATTTTTATTCAGGTCATTCTAAAAGTATCAAAACATCAGTATTTTTTTACATGTATCTTAGGGCAATCAGAATATATGGTCTTGACTATATAGACCAAGAATATACAAAAAATGAAGAGATTGCCTTCAATCTGTGTTCTAGAAATATGTTTTTGGTAAACTGGATTTATAAAGATAAAAAAAACATTCTTCAACCGCAAGTTACGGATAACACAACCTTTACACAACTTATTACATTTCCCTCCCCAGGATAATTTCTTGTATGTAGTACCAATGTTAAAAGAACTTGAAATAAATGTTTTTTTTAAATACAAATATACTTTAAAAATATGTTAATAAAACACAGCCCAAGGAACGATCAAAATGTTATGTATAGTATACCTTGTTGGATTGTAATTTATTCTATATAGGTCAAACTTCTAAAAATATCCCTGTAAGAATTAAGCAACATCAAAATGCAGTATCTGAGGGATATACAAATAATCTTTTAACCATCCACAGGCTTATGATGGGTCACCAGATTAACTGCTCAAAAGAAAATAGCATACTGCATATAAATGATTTTACTAGCTGAAATATCTTGGAATCGTTCCTAATCTCCAGCACAAAGGAGATAAATCTAAATATTAGCCCCGGTTTGATATCTCTAGATACAGTCCTATAAGCCACTGGTTTTCAATTACAAAAATTGTCTTCTCTTGCTATACTTAAAAATCACCCCTCTTCTGCCATAACGCTGTGCGTTGCCTATAAACTATACCCAACGCTTCCCAGGCCTGCCTATTCCCACGCGAGGGCAGCTAGATTAACCCTACCCCCATATTACGAGGCAAGTTTCACCTCCTGGGTCGACTCGTTATCACGAAGTATGTTTGCTTATACTGGTGCCGACAATCCTCTAGGGACGGCCAGGCCCTGAGGCTATCTATCGGACCAGCAACCTGGCTATTTAACCGGAAGCTCGCCATTTCTCGAAGAGATTGAGAGCCTACCATTCATTTTGTTCAGAATAGCTGTGTGTTTCCCGTGAAGCCCTGTAACCCGTGCTCGAGTCCTACCTCGTCGAAGATCTCGTTAGCATATCTACGTTCGTTAAGCTTTGGCCACTGTTCAGAGGAAAGCTATCAAGCCTCATTCTTGCCGGAGAGTTGTGCGGCGCTCTCATCTTCACCACCCTTTCAAGATTCTTGTTCTTTCGAGAGTAATATTCCCTGCCGATCTGCCGAATTGTCTCGAGTTGAGATAACGTCTCTCTGGAGCAGAGAAAAATCTCATTCTTTATCACGAGTATTCAAACCCCATCTTCAAGTCCTCTTCTTCAGGAATCCCAGAAGTATCTCTTTGGAGACCTCCACCGTTGTCTTCAATCCCCCCTCCAATTCGTCCGCGCTTGAAGGTAAAGCGATCCTTGTTTCGTAAAGCCCAGATTACCTCGTTAATCTTCACCTGCATTCACTTTTGATTTGAATTGCCGCTATTTGTAATTAATACCTCCTCGCTCAAATTAACTTTAATTTTAGTCTCTTTCATATCATAAATCGACATAATTCATTTAATTACCTTGATTAATTTATTTGTTCTACCCTTTTGTATCTATATATATATATATATATATATATATATATATATATATATATATATATATATATTGCCTAATTTGTTATATATGTTAAAATTATATTTTGGGAATTTTGTTCTTTATATATTCTTTGAACTGCAACTTGGCAAGCCAGTAGTTAACTCCCGGTAAACCGTTAATCGCACTCTCTTTTAGTTGCCCCAGAGCTTATTAACTAAAGCGACCTTAGGTTTGCTGTATGCCCGTGCTTGTGTATGCCATTGTGCCTCGAGGTAGTCTACACAGGCATACCTCGACATTCATTATTACACACATGTTGCCTAATAATTAGACAACAGAAAGGTTTAAGTTTTCTATTTTCAGGAAACGGACATATAATGTATTATATGTCCATTTTTATTCAGGTCATTCTAAAAGTATCAAAACATCAGTATTTTTTACATGTATCTTAGGGCAATCAGAATATATGGTCTTGACTATATAGACCAAGAATATACAAAAAATGAAGAGATTGCCTTCAATCTGTGTTCTAGAAATATGTTTTTGGTAAACTGGATTTATAAAGATAAAAAAAACATTCTTCAACCGCAAGTTACGGATAACACAACCTTTACACAACTTATTACATTTACCTTACCAGGATAATTTCTTGTATGTAGTACCAATGCTAAAAGAACTTGAAATAAATGTTTTTTTCAAATACAAATATACTTTAAAAATATGTTAATAAAACACAGCCCAAGGAACGATCAAAATGTTATATATAGTATACCTTGTTGGATTGTAATTTATTCTGTATAAGTCAAACTTGTAAAAATATCTGTAAGAATTAAGCAACATCAAAATGCAGTATCTGAGGGATATACAAATAATCTTTTAACCATCCACAGGCTTATGATGGGTCACCAGATTAACTGCTCAAAAGAAAATAGCATACTGCATATAAATGATTTTACTAGCTGAAATATCTTGGAATCGTTCCTAATCTCCAGCGCAAAGGAGATAAACCTAAATATTAGCCCCGGTTTGATATCTCTAGATACAGTCCTATAAGTCTTCCTCAAATTAAACTTATCAGAGGTCCTAAAAGGAATCTGGCCATCTGATTTTATAGTGAAATTATTGCTTTGTATAAATGAGTGTGCCTCTATTTTATAAACCATTGTGAGTTGGAAAATATTATCAAGATAACAAAAGTAACAAGAAGTAACATGGTTTAACAAGGAAAGTAAGTACCCTAGGAGACCTTACGGTCCTTTCAAAGAGGGTACCTTTAGGCTAGCAATCGAGCAGGCACATGGCTGCTCAATTGTTTTGCGTCCCTAAACGGCCACTTTTCAAGACTTTGTCTAGTCTTGACTTGAACTGGTCAACAGATTCACTGTTGACAACTTCCACTGGAAGTGCATTCCACATACCGCAGATACTGTAGGTGAAAAAATTTCCATACAGATTGCGGTTGTAACGCTTCAGTTCAAGTTAGAAGGCGTGATTGCGCGTTCTTTTCTCACTCAGTGTGAAAATATCCCGGTAGTCAACATTGTCGAACCCTCGAAGTATGTTGAAAACTTTGAAGAGCTGACCACGCTGTCTACGGGTTTCCAGCGAGAACAGATCTAATTCCCTTAGTCTATTCTCATAACTTTTATGTCGGATAGAGGGAATCAGCTTGGTTGCCCTGGCTTGTACGCGTTCCAATCTCGCGATGTCCTTTCGCAATGAAAGACTCCAAAATTGTACGGCATACTCCAGGTGTGGTCGGACAAGTGAGTTGTACAGGCACAGTACAATCTTCTGGTTCCGATAACCAAACTGGCGTTTAATATAGCCTAGCATCCTTTGGGCCTTTTTCTCCGCCTCAATGCACTGTTTCGAGAACTTGAGGTCAATAGTGATTGTTACACCCGAGTCATTCACAGTGTCGGTGGATTCAATAGCAGTGCCCTTAAGGATATACTGAGATTGGGGGTTTCTAAGGCCGATATGCATCACTTTGCATTTGCCCACGTTAAAAGGCATTTGCCACGTGTCCGACCACTCCCCAATCTTCCCAAGATCTTCCTGCAGGCGGGCAGTATTTCCATTCTTTGCAACGTTCATACCAAGCTTGGTATCGTCGGCAAATTTGGAAATCTTGGCAACCATGTCACCGTCCATGTCGTTGACGTAGATGATGAATAGTAGTGGTCCCAGGACAGAACCTTGAGGCACCCCGCTAGTAACGGGCACCCACTCAGAAGACTGTCCATTTACCACCACCCGTTGCCGTCTGCCACTTAGCCAGTTCTCGATCCAGCCGGCTACCTTTCCGTCTATGCCAAGCGCTCGCACTTTTCGGAGAAGGCGGTGGTGTGGTACGTTATCGTAGGCTTTCTGAAATTCTAGGTAGAACACATCCACAGCCTTGTCCCGATCGTGCTCAATAGAAACGAAGTGGAAGAATTCTACAAGGTTCGTCAGGCATGACCGTTGCCTTCGGAAGCCGTGCTGGGAACTCCTCAGTAGCAGGTTTGACTCTAAATACGACGTCACTTTGTCCACCATGATGCTTTCCATGAGTTTACCGACTATCGAACTCAGACTGATAGGTCGGTAGTTCGACGGTTGGTTACGGTCTCCTTTCTTAAAGATAGGAGTCACCTCCGCCTCACGCCAGTCTCTAGGAACGCATTTAGTTCGGATTGACATGTTAAAGATAGCGCACAGATGTCGTGATACTTCATCGCACACTTCCTTCAACACTTTAGGTAGAAACCCGTCCGATCCAGGGGACTTATTCGTCTTTAGGTCAGCGATCTTTTTCTTTATTTCTCCTTCGGTGAAGTCCATTGACTAAAAATATAATTGTTCGTTGTCACTGCCACCAAGCTCTTCGCCAACAGAGAGGTCCTCAACGATGTCATCCTCAGAGGTGAAAACCAAGTCGAGGATATTTTCTCCTCTCGTTGGCTCTCTCACCCATTGAGTGAGGAACTCGTTGTTCGTGAACTCGAGGAGTAGTGCATTCTTGCCACAGGGTTCTCTGGTTTCCCAGTCAACTTGTGTGTTGAAATCACCCATGACGATACACACTCTGTCGTTCACAAGTTCTCCTAAGTAGCTGGTACAGATCTCTGTCCTTTTTAATGAGTTGGGCAGGAGTTCTATAAAGCACCATGGTCCTGTATTTGGCAGGACCTATCTCTAGGTCAACACCTAGTAGTTCATGGTCGGATACGATGTTGCAATCCGTCGAGTTGAGAGTATCCTTGACATACAACATCACACCGCCACCCTCTCTGTCTGGCCTATCTTTCAAGAAGAGCTGGTAACCGGGAATCGTGAATTCACCTTCAAAATCTCGGCTTGAGGTTTTTATCCACGACTCCGTTATGGCCACCATCTCCGGTTCTTCTGTTGCTACGAGGCCACGAAGTTCTAGAAACTTGTTTCTGATAGACCTCGCATTAAACAGAAGAACATTTAGGGAGTCCCCGACTGTAGGACTCCCTACGCTCTTCCGTTTCCCGCTTTCTTTCTCTATGGCGGGATCACTCCACTCTTTGTGACTTCAGAAAAGGTCGTTCCTGGAGTAACACGGGTGTACTGGCTTACGTCCTCCTTTACTCGGGGTCTGACACTTCTTTGGGTCCGCTCCACAACATCCTGGATCATGTTTGCGAGTGCAGCTTTCCCTTTAAAGGAAAGATGCACTCCGTCCCTTTGGTACAGGTCATTTCTCCCGTAAAAGGTGCGGTAGGGGTCTACAAAAAGACTCCTTCCGCCGTACATAGATCTGACAGGCGTTGGTTTATGGAGACGTTCCTCGCGTGAGCATTGCGAGATGGACCTCGTCTTGGGAGTATCCCGACCACGACACGTCTGCGGGTTTTTAGCCCACAGTCGTCAACTCTTCCCATAACCGTGGTCAGGATCTTCCCGCTGGCGCCTACATTGCCTCCTCGTAGGTAGAGATCGTTGCCACTTGCCATGAGGGCAACTACTGAGTTCTCAGAGATGTGAGATTTCTCAGCCTCCACCCTTATTTCTCCGTTCCCCTTTCCTGGAAGGCAGCTTACCTTCACACTGGTGCAAAGGCAGGCCGCTAGCAAGGGTTGTAGATCCCACGCTTGGGAGTCACTGATCACGATGACCCTCGCGCATTTGGGTTCAGAGGACAGAGGCTTCCCTTTCAGTATGGGCTCTTTTGATTCCTCTTTCTTCCCCACTTTTTGGTTTTTTTTCTTCTTTTTCTTCTTCGTTTTTTCTTCCGTTTCTACTTTCTCTTCTGTTTTTCCTTTCTTACTCTTCCTTTTCTTCTTTTTGACGCCCTGAGTAACCCCAGCAGCTGCTGGCTCTGGGACGTCGGATGGTTGGCCTATCTCTATCGACGCGGTGCATGAGGGCCCAACAGAGGAGCCATCCGCGTCGTTGGGAGTTTCTTGTTGCTGTTGCTGTCCATTGGTGGCTTTAATCTCTGAAATGATGGCTTCGAGATGACGGATTTGAGTCACATGCTCAGACTCTAGGATTTTCACCTTTTCTTCCAGCCGTCGTGTTTTTTCCTCAGAAGATTTAAAAAGTTCCTTAAGCTCCTGAAGTTCTGCCCTAAGGACGCAGTCCGTGCAGATACTTCCAGGGTGGTATTTTGAGAAACACCCCTCCGGAAAATCTACGCACCACTTGTCCTTTTGGCATGTGGAGCAGGTATACTTTAACGCACCAGGTCCTTTCTTTCCAGTCATGCTGAACACTTTATAACTCTGAATACTTTTTGACCACTCAATAAAAAAGAAAGGGGGTGGTGAGTTCGCCCTGCGTGAGTCGCTCCCGCCTATCGATCAGAGAGGTTTCGGATCTTTCAGAAGGCACGCTCCTTGTGCTGCTGTTCGTCCGACCGAGTCGTCAAACCTCGTCGTGCCGTGGCTCCCATCCAAGCAGCACTGACGGTCCCCGAAGGGGTCATCGATTTTTTCACCAGGTGAACAACGGAGCACACCACGTACTAAACTCCTACTAGTTCCCTTCACGACGGCAAAGATCTCGGAGCAGCGTTCAGTGGATATCCCGCCACACCAAGAGACTCGACCCAAGGCTTTTTATTGGCCTGGCAACCAACATGGGAACAAAGGGCCGTCACCACGGACCAATGCTACCAGAGGCACCCGTCAACGGTCACTGGGAATGGTTAATAATTATGCGCCAGGAAAGGGGGTTAACGGGGCACTACCCTCCTCCCATTCATCGTGCCCCAACACCTAAGACCCCTCAAGTCCTAGTCTCTCGCAACCAGTGAGCGTCGATTGGCGTTGTTTATAGAGGTTCCAAAGCCTCTCTTCTGACGCGTGAGGTAGCTGCCAGGTCCTTATATGTAGATAGATGAAAAAATGGTAAGAGTGACATGATAGGTATAGGGGTTGTTTTTTTGTTGTTTTGTTCTTTTTGTATAAGTAGAAGAAATAGGATTAATTTCTAAAGAAAGATGAAGGATAAAGTAGGATAAAAAAAAGAAGACGCACTTAGTCTGGAACCTAATTTTCGACCAAATCGACAAGGGAACCCCTGCCAGGGGTGCCAGAAGATAGGTACCCCCGCCGACATAGATCGAAAAGTCAAGGGTACGCACAAGCTCTCTTCCCGCGACAAGGGGGCGTCACCTCTTTCTATAC
>OZ018321.1:53580848-53584348 GCA_963969495.1 Ceratothoa steindachneri | reverse complement strand
TCTCTTTAATTCCCTGGTCCGACCTCACCTGGAGTACGCAGTCCAGTTTTGGAGTCCATCCCTTCGGAAGGACATCGCCCGACTGGAGCGAGTACAAGCCAGGGCGACCAAACTGATCCCCTCGATCAGGCACAAAAGTTACGAAGCCCGCCTAGAAGAACTAAACCTCTTCTCACTGGAAACCCGAAGACGGCGCGGTCAATTAATCGAGGTCTTCAAAATCCTCCGAGGTATTGACCACGTAGGCAACGGGGACATGTTCCAACTAAGCGAGGGCGTAACGAGAAACCACCGCTACAAAATTGAGCTGCCGCGTTATCACCGGGACAGATGCGGGAACTTCTTCAGTTACAGTATCTGCAACGAGTGGAACGCGCTTCCGCCAGAAGTCGTGAACAGCGACTCTGTGGAGCAGTTCAAAAGGCGCCTGGATAAAGTCCTGGTTCGCTGACAGGCTCACGAGTCCCTGACTCGTAACAAGTACCCTCTCGTATGGACCGTAAGGTCTTCTAGGGTACTTCTTTTCCTTGTGACTCCTTGTGACTCTCTCTCTCTCTCTCTCTCTCTCTCTCTCTCTCTCTCTTCTCTCTCTCTCTCTCTCTCTCTCTCTCTCTCTCTCTCTCTCTCTCTCTCTCTCTTCAAAGAATGTAGAGGGAGAGGTGACGCCCCCTTGTCGCGGGAAGAGAGCTTGTGTGTACCTTTGACTTTTCGAGCTATGTCGGCGGGGGTACCTCTTCTGGGTACCCCTGGTAGGGCTTCCCTTGTCGATTTGGTCGAAAACGAGATTCCAGACTAAGTGCGTCATTCCTTCCTTTTTTTTTACTCTATCCTTCTCTTTTTTTACTTTTATTCTATCTCTCCCACTTATACAAAAAGAAAAAAAACAAAAAAAAGCCTACTCCTATCATGTCCCTGTTTCTCTTTTCTTCCTCTATCTACATATAAGGACCTGGCAGCTACCTCATGCGTCAGAAGAGAGGCTTTGGAACCTCTATAAACAACGCCAATCGACGCTCACTGGTTGCGAGAGACTAGGACTAGAGGTGTCCTAGGCGTTGGGGCACGATGAATGGGATGAGGGTAGTGCCCCGTTAACCCCTTCCCTGGCGCGTAATTATTGACCGTTCCCAGTGCCCGTTGACGGGTGCCTCTGGTAGCATCGGTCCGAGGTACGGCCCTTTGTTCCCAGGTTGGTTGCCAGGCCAATAAAAAGCCTTGGGTCGAGTCTCTTGGTGGGGCGGGATATCCATTGAACGCTGCTCCGAGATCCTGGCCGTTGTGAAGGGAACTAGTAGGAGTTTAGTAAGGGGCGTGCTTCGTTGTTGTTCACCTGGTGAGAAATCGATGGCCCCTTCGGGGACCGTCTGTGCTGCTTGGTTGGGAGCCACGGCACGCCGAGGCTTGACGACTCGGTCGGACGAACAGCAGCACATGGAGCGTGCCTTCTGAAAGATCCGAAACGTCTCCGATCGATAGGCGGGAGCGACTCACGCGGGGAGAACTCACCAACCCCCTTTTTTCTATTGATTGGTCACAAAGTTTTGAAAGAGAGAAAGTGTTTAAAATGACAGGGAAAAAAGGTCCAGCTGCACTTAAATATACATGTGCGATATGCCAGAAGGATAAGTGGTGCGTGGACTTCCCGGAAGGATGTTTTTCGAAATGCCACCCGGGAAGTATATGCACTGATTGCATCCTTAAAGGAGAGATCCGAGAGGCAGTGGCATGCTGCAATGAACTCAAGGATCTCTTCACAGCCTCTGAAGAAAAATCTAGGGCGCTGGAAAATAAACTGCAGACCCTAGAAACGCAGCACGCGCTTCAGATTCGGCGTCTCGAGGAAAAGATCCTAGAGCTAGCCTCTAAACTAGAGGCCCAGTCGGCTCAAGCTCGAGACGAAAGTCCCACTGACTTGGGTGGTTCCGCCGATGTGACTCCAGCCCAAGGAGGTGAAACTGCATTGGCAGTCCCACTTCTGCCATGCGGAGCCAATGAGAAGAAGAAAAAGAAAAAGAAGAAAAAGGACCATAATGCAGCTCACCCCAGTGTAGAGGATTCGAGCGCTACTGGTGCGCATGGGAAAGTGGAAAGAGAAGAAGAGAAAAGAGAAACGGAAGAAGAGAAAAGAGAAACGGAAGAAGAGAAAACAAATGAAGAGAAGAAAAATAAGATGAGGAAGAAAAAAAAGAAAAATGCAGAGATACAAGAGGAAAGCGGCAAGTCGCTTCCGAGAGGAAAGAATAAGTCGCCTGCTGACAAATGTGCAAGAGTCACCCTTATTGGTGATTCTCAAGCACGGGGCTTGCAGTCCCTGCTAGCGGCCCGCCTTCGCACTAGTGTGAAGGTAAGCTGCCTGCCAGGATGTGGTAACCACCACATCAGAGTAGAGGCTGAGAAATCACAGATTTCTGAGAGCTCAGTCGTTGCTCTGATGGTCAGTGGAAACGACCTGTACCTGAGAGGAGGTAGGGTAGGCCCTACAGATAAAATCCTCCACACGGTCATGGGTGCCGTGGACGACTGTGGGCTGAAAACCCGCAAGCGTGTGGTAGTCGGGATGCTCCCGAGGAGAGGTCCAACACGGACCGCTCACTCGATGAATGTGTCTCTAAACCGGCGCCTGGCAGATTTGTGTACGGCAGAGGGGGTCTTTTTTGTGGACCCGTACCGCACCTTTTATGGTAGAAATGATCTCTACCAAAGGGATGGGGTACATCTTTCCTTTAAAGGAAAGGCCTTTCTGTCGAACAGTATCCGGCCCAGAGTGCAGGGCGGACGTACGCCAGTACGCCCGTGTCACTCCAGGAACGACCTTCTCAGAGGTCGCAAAAAGGGGTGCCTCGCCAACAAAGAAGCCGGGAAACGGAAGAGCATAGGGAGTCCTACAGTCGGGGACTCCCTGAAAGTTCTTCTGTTCAATGCGAGGTCAATCAGGAACAAATTTCCTGAGCTCCGTGGCCTCGTAGCGACGGAAGAACCCGAAATGGTAGCCATAACAGAATCGTGGATAAAAACGTCAAACCGAGACTTTGAAGGCGAATTCACGGTTCCTGGCTACCAACTCTTCCACAAAGATAGGCCAGACAGAGAGGGTGGCGGTGTAATGTTGTATGTCAAGGATACAATCAAATCTACGAACTCCAACATTATATCCGATCACGAACTCCTAGGCGTTGACCTAGAGATAGGTCCTGTCAGATACAGGACCCTGGTGCTTTACAGACCCCCTTCCCAACCCGTTGAGAAGGACAGGGAACTGTACCAGCTGCTGGGTGAGCTTGTTCAAGGCAGAGTGTGCATCGTTATGGGCGACTTCAACAGACAAGTTGACTGGGGAAACCAGAGCAGCCTGTGGCGATAGCGCGCTACTCCTGGAGTTCGCCAACAACGAGTTCCTCACTCAATGGGTCAGAGAACCGACGAGAGGAGACAATATCCTCGACTTGGTCTTCACCTCTGAGGATGATATCGTTGAGGATGTCTCTGTAGGCGAAGAGCTC